>JBBBDQ010000328.1:7100000-7230000 GCA_037127315.1 Ascarosepion bandense | reverse complement strand
TATGCATATGTCTGTATATATATTTGTATATGTCTTTATATATATATATATGTGTACATGTCTGCATATATATATATACATATATATATATATGTATATATACATGTCTGTATATATATATATATGTCTATATATGTATGTATATATATATATATGTTTATGTATGTGCATATATATGTATATGTGCGTATATATGTTTATGTGCCTGTATATATATGTATGTATGTATGTATATATCTATTTATGTGTGTGTTTATGTATATATATGTTTATGTCTGTGTGCATATATATATATATATATGTATATATATATTTATGTCTGTGTGTATATATATGTATGTATATATATATATGTTTATGTATGTGTGTGGATATATGGATATGTATGTATATGTATATATATATGGATATGTATGAATATGTATATATATATGGATATGTATGAACATGTATATATATATATATGGATATGTATGAATATGTATATATATATGGATATGTCTGTATGTATGTATATATATGGATATGTCTGTATGTATATATATATGGATATGTCTCTATGTGTATATATGTATATGTTTGTGTATATATATGTATATGTATGTATATATATGTATATGTATGTATATATATATGTGTATGTATATATATATGTATATGTTTGTATATATATATACATGCATATGGTTGTATATATATATATGCATATGTTTGTATATATATATGTATATGTCTTTATAGGTATATATTTGTATATATATATGTATATGTTTGTATATATATGTATATGTTTGTATATATATATGTATATGTCTGTATGTATATATGTGTATGTTTGTATATATATCTGTATATGTCTGTATGTATATATGTATATGTTTGTATATATATATGTATATGTCTGTATGTATATATATATGTGTATATGTCTGTATGTATATATATATGTATATGTCTGTTTGTATAAATATATATGTCTGTATGTATAAATATATATACGTATATATCTGTATGTACATATATATATGTATATGTCTGTATGTATATATATATATATCTGTATGTATATATATATGTCTGTATGTATATATATATATGTATATATCTGTATGTATATATGTATATGTCTGTATGTATATATATATATGTATATGTATGTATATATGTATATGTCTGTATGTATATGTCTGTATATATATATATATATGTATATGTCTGTATGTATATGTCTGTATGTATATATATATATTTCTGTATCTATATATATATATATATGTTTGTATATATATATATGTATATGTTTATATATGTATATGTTTGTATATATATATGTATATGTTTATATATGTATATGTTTGTATATATATATATATATGTATATGTTTGTATATGTATATGTCTGTCTATATAAATGTATATGCTTGTCTATATAAATGTATATTGTTGTATATATATGTATATGTTTGTATATATATATGTATATGATTGTATATATATATGTATATATATGTATATGTTTGTATATATATGTATATGATTGTATATATATATATATATATATGTATATGTTAGTATATATATATGTATATATTTGTATATATATATGCACATGTTTGTATATATATATGTATATATTTGTATATATATGTATATGTTTGTATATATGTACATGTTTGTACATATATATATGTATATTTTTGTAAATATATATGTATATGTCTGTATGTATATATGTATATGTCTGTATGTATATATGTATATGTTTGTATATATATCTGTATATGTCTGTATGTATATATGTATATGTTTGTATGTATATATGTAGATGTCTGTATGTATATATATATATATATGTGTATATGTCTGTATGTATATATATATGTATATATCTGTTTGTATATATATATATATGTCTGTATGTATATATATATATGTCTGTACATATATATGTATATGTCTGTACATATATATGTATATGTCTGTATATATATATGTATATGTCTGTATATATATATATATGTCTGTATATATATATATATATATATATATATATATATATATATATCTGTATGTGTATATATATATATATATCTATGTATATATATATATATGTCTGTATGTATATGTATATATATATTTATGTATATATATATGTATATATATGTTTACATATGTACGTATATATACATGTTTATATATGTGTATATATATGTATGCAACCGCATTGCAAACTTCCGAACTGAGTTTATTATTTTTCGTAACTAATGCCATTGCCAAGCGGAGTTTTATGTCAACACAAAATAAAATCGTCGGTGATGGTGGAGTTTTATAATATTTCAGTTTATTCCTTTATAGATTTAGCTGTTCTTGCTTGTTTTAGGATTTTCCATTTAACTTTGGGCGTTTTATTTTCGTCTTTTAACTTCCAATAGTATTTGGAGAAAGATGTCATGTTTTGTTTTTCTTTGTTATTGAAGGATGAGAGGTGATTGCAAAATCGCTTTTTAAATACGTTCATGGTATTTCCGATATACATTTTTTTTTCATCGTTAGGATTCTCCATGGATGAGATCGAACACATATATATCAAGGATTTCGTTAGACATTTATTGGTCATGGGGCATTGGTTAGGGTTTCTACAGTTACAGAGTTGTAATTATGGGCCGGACTGGTATTACTGTTGGAGTTATTTTTGTTGTGTGCTTTTAATATTTTGTTGTTATGTACTTTAATTATTTTTTCTAGATTGTTGGAGCAGTTATAGCTTAGTTTAATTGTATTTTTATTGAATATTTTATTTAGAGGGTTATTTTTGGGGAAATGCTTATCTATTAGTTGAAGAAATTTATGTCCCAGCTTGAAGTTAATTGATTGATTAAAAGGAGGGTTATACCATATGATGTTTCAGTTAAAAAGCAATTAAGAAACTATGTGGGACGTGGGCCTTGAGTATCATGGTTATTACTTGTTGGGTTGACGTTCAGTGCTATGGGAAGCGTGTTGGTCTTTGACCAAATGATTTGTATTGTTGTGGCTTTGTATTGTTTGTGGCTTCTGTCGTGTATTGGCGTGATAATTGATGTCGGATTAGATGCCTCATGGCTATTTAGGTTGGCAGTCGGTGTTGGGTTCGGTGCTTACAAAGTTTTATTGTGTTGATATGTGCTGGATTCTGTATCTGGGGAAGAATTTGTTGGAGCGTCCAAGTCGGAGAGGTGTATCCATCAGATATAGACAAATTAATGCCTAAATATTAGTATATATATATATTATATATATATATATAATGTGTATGTATATGTGTGTATATAGTGTATGTGTATGTGTGTATATATGAGTGTACATCTGTCCTTTTGTCCTAGTAGACACTGATATTTGCTCTCTTTACTGATATATATGTATTTGTATTCATTTACTTGTATGTGTGTGTATGTCTTACATGTATCTCTGTATGCTTTTGTATGGGTACATGTATGTATGTATGTATGTATATATATATATGTGTGTGTGTGTGTATAGGAATGTATGTGTGTATATGTGTATATATTCATACTTGCATGTATGTATGCTCAGATGTCCATGTATGCACGTCTATATCTATATATGTATGTTTGCGTATGTATGTGTGTGTACATATATATATATATATATATATATATATATATATATATATATATATGCGTATGTATATATATATATATATATGCGTATGTATGTGTATAGATAGTTGCGTGTAAGTTTGTTATCTTGGGTTTCACGCTTTTTTGATCGTCTAACAAACTTTTAATTTTTTATTTAAAATACTGGGTATATGCAGAGATGCGTATATTGATGAATTTTTGTGAAGGTGGGATGAACTTTGGGAGGAATATCTGTTGTTGTGACGCCTTTTATAAAAACACAGACATAAATTAACTGTTGTGCAACCATTGACGTGCACAGAGACACGCACACACGAGCTAAACAACTGGGACCCACAGTCATAACTTCATATGAACAATATGGCGCTTAGCATATGTATGTATATGTATGACGTTTTGCATATGCATACGCATTTTAGCTTGTGTTTTTGCGTAAGTATATATTTAATTCTCTTTATATGTTCATGCATTGAAATATATTTATGAATGTCCCGACCTCATTCATCCAGGGCTGGTGACGTTATGAATTCACCTTGACTGTATCCAATATGTAGCAATTTATTCTGTTTAAAAGTTAACGGACAAACTGACAAATCGATAAAGGCTAAATTTTGTAATTTGTGTATGTATATATGCGTGGGTATATTAATCTGTATATGTGTCTGTTTGCCAGTGTTTGTGAATATACTCGTATATTTTTCCATGTGTGGATGTTTGTAGGTTTATTTATGTATGCGTTCTTTCTCTTCCTCGTTTAATGAATAACTTTCTAAATCTACTAAATTGTTAAACTAAATTGTTTTTTTAAATTTCGCAACAGAAATAAAGTAGATATAATAGTTAATTAATTATGCTGATCTCAATTTAATAAAATTTTAATACCAATGCCCACCGAATTTTTTATGTCTGTCCATATGTTCTTGAAATTAGAAGTTGCTTTACTCTGATTGGTCCACACTGTACATACAACAATGCCTCCCTGATTAAAGGGGTTTTGCTTGTTTTTAACCTTTTAAATAAACCACATCACTTGACAAGACACAAGAGGTGTTGAAACAAAATAGCTACATTTGTAGTGATATTGTAACATACATGTTATAATTTCTGAATAAATATTATATATATATATATATGTATATATATATATAAGCTATAGAGAGATGTTTAATGTTTATTGATTTGGCCTTGTGTCATACATACCAAAATCCCTACCGCTTACAGATGTATTTCATTTTTAATCATCAGAATTACCATCAGGTTATCATCAGAAGGTTTTTCATCATGTTGGAGATTGTGGATTTATAGAGAATAGGGTGGAATAGTGGAAGAATAAAAATATACATTTTTCATGTTAAAATAGAAATTTATTAAAAGAAAAGAAAAGAATAACAAAACTTGGTAGAAATTAATGTTCAATGAGAAACAAGTAATGAGTTAAGGGTATCAAGTGTTGTAGAAATATTCGTAGAAGTAATTTGTTGGAAAGAGTTTATGCATAGATATGTATGTATGAACGTTTGTTTGGTCGGAATGTTTTTGGATGGGGAAAAAGAAGTAAAAGGAATCCATACATGAGAAAGAAGGAGAAAGAGAACAATGTGTGACCTTATGTTCGGGTCTCATCTGACTGTCTGACGCTGATCAAAGCATTTTATAGTCATGTAGACTTTTTGCACTGAATCGCTAAGTCTTTTTGGGCTTGCAAATCGTTTCCATTGGTCATAAAATCAATTTAACATCTCACAAAATCCAGTTTCGACTTTTTCTTTAAGTACATAGTCAATCTTTTTTCTCCCTGGCAAAACCAGGATTTCACACGTCATTGTTAATTTTTGTAAAATGAAGGTTGCTTTTAATTCTTAATTTTTTATCCATCACAATATATATATATATATATATATATATATATATATATATTAATAAAGGCCGTAGTGTATTTATCTGTTGAAATGTCATCAAATTAAGTGTGTGTGTAGCAGTAACAGAAGTGATATCACTTCTGTTACTTCTTTTGAAAAGCATTAGTTTTATATATATATATATATATATATATAATAACTAATGCTTTTCAAAAAACACATTTTAAAGCAATTTTATTAATAAGTTATACATGTTTCATTAAAATTCTAGAAATACCTGAATTTTGCAAGAGTTTCCAAATCATTATTTTTCACTGTAAAAATATGGTCAACAAATTTACAATAATTTATGGTTCCACTTTTGAGTACAGAAAAACGTTTAAATAATTCCTTGATTTTTTTGTAATCTTTTTAAAACAGAATTGAGCAATGTTACGCTTTCATTTGGAAAATAAAAAATTATGCATTTTTTGGTGGAACTTAAAAAAGGCATACAAAGTAATGATGATTTTCTAAGCTTAGCTTATATGTAGTACAAACTCGAAAGTATGGGGCACCCAGTGAGGATCAATCTATTCTAAGTCAGTCAGTTAAAAGTGCCATACGTGATACATGATTGGGCGACCATGTCCTTCTCGAGACATGACTGAGATTTTTCCCGCAGTAGGTTGCCACTACCTTCTGCGTTTTCCGACCAAAGCTAAAGAACCTAATATGTCCTGTTATTTATTAATACATCAGTGAAGGGAAGAGGCGGATTATAATACCTTTGGCTTTCCCAAATGTTTTTGTGCATAAGTGAATGCAACAAATTCAACTGGATTTCGAACTCGGCTCCTCGATTTCACGTTCCGAGTCGATATCTCCTGCACCACAGCAGGGTACCCGGTACAGTATTATTTCAGATCTTTGTGGCGTGGTGGTTATAAGTGTTGAACACCAACAACTCATGCATTTTTGAATAACTCCCCCAAATACCAAAAGAAATCTCAAGATTTTAACACACGGTACAAAATCTTGGCTAACACCGTCTAATTTTTTTCGTTCCCGTAAATCATTCAAAGAATATATTTCAAAAAGTAATTTCTTGTTTGTGTTGTGTTGTTTTCAATTTTATTTAATTTTTTTCGTCATTTATTTCAACTTCGACATTATTATACGAACTGAACTAACAATACAAATTTTGCCAGAAAAAAATCCCAACATTGATACACAAGGAATTCAGCTGGTTTGTTTTTTCTTTTCTAGTTGCATTTTCTGGTCTGAAAGGTAAGTGGAAGAATCGAAATAAGAAAAAAGATATTTTTGTTTATTGACTTGCCTCAGCAATTTTCTCTTTTATTGTTTGTTAATGTTACCAAAATGAAAATGAATTTAGCTATGATTACACCACATAATAAATTTTTATGCATATCCGATATTTAGTTGATTTTTTCCTCTCATTTTCGATACCTAAGTTTTAAATCGAATTTTTAAAAATAAAAAACATTTACTTGAAGCTTTTAGTTTTAGCTTAATTAAAAGCTAAAACTAAAATTTACTATTTCGAGTTAGCAAAATACTCGGGTGTATTTCCAACAGAAATTGTAGGTACTTTCTTTCACGTCCACGAATTAGCTGAAAAGAAAGGCACCAAAAACTTAATAAAAACAGTTTCATCGGCAAAATGTTTGTTATTATTAAGAGGAAAGGTCAAAGAATTTTTTAATTTTTTAAAATTCTTTTTAACACGTTCGAAATTTTAATAAAATACTTTATGTTTCTTTCGTCCGTGCATGACGCAATTTTTATAAAGATTGACTCCGGCAAACGTAAAATGACACAACTCACTTTTTTTGCCGGTGGAAAACATTAATTTTGAAATTCTTGCAAAACTCAAATAATGGTCCGATTTCGATAAATCTTTTAGGACTTATTTACAAATGACTGAAATCATTTTTCATATTATTTTTATATTACCCCCTCTCCACTCCACTCCTGAAATGTTTAAAAATTAAAAAAAATAGTGAGCAACCAAAGAAAAAACAATTTTTGATGTATTACAAGAATTGTTTTCATTTTTAATATTTTTTATCATAATAATTTATGAAGTTTCAAAAATCTTTTAAAGTTTCTTCTCTTAATCGTTCATTTTAGGTTGTTAATTTAATACGTGAAGACTATATTTAAAATTGAAAGTTGAAAAGTTTAATACAAATAAATAATTGAGTCATTAGATTAAAATTCTATATCTTTCAATAATTACAACATTTTTGTGTGTGTGCATGCTGATGACCCATATTTTATTTTTACATGTGGCCTTATGTGATATATCATTAAAATCTCACGATTCAAAGGTTGCGCTTCTTACCGAGAAAAAAACAAAAACATGCAACCATTTTCAACAGGGTATAATTCTTTCATATTACTTCCGTGTTTCCTGTTCCTTACGTTTCAACATTTAACAGGGTTTGCAAATCTTCCTTTCAAAATTTAAAGCACGTTTTATCTTTTGAATTTCTAGTTTACTAATTTTGATAAAAAAGAAATTGTGAAATTCACAATTTATGGAGTACCTAAAAGAATATGAAAAATAGATAATAAAAATGAGAATTAATAAATGCCATAACATTTCATAAATTATTGAGTTACCTTTGTCATGTTATATAATTTCATTCTCTGTTATTAACTTGTAAAGTTATTTTAAAAGGGTTTTATATTATTATGATTTTTAGTTTTCATAAAATATCTTCAAACATAAAGCTATAAAGCTGAACTAACAAAAATTCTGTAAAGAATTAGATAATTGCTGAAAATGTTGTGATTGGAAGAAATCTAAAAGATGTTTGAAACTTTATAAATCATCATAATTAGTAATGAAAAATATGAAAACAGTTCTTATAAAAATTCATTCTCTGTCAATTTTTTTATTCCTTTTGTATTTTTCAGAATAAGGCAAGATTTTCAGTGAATGAGGGTCCTGTTTCATGAAAAAAAAATAATGATTTAAATTCAGTAAGGATTTTTGCTGTTTTTTTTATATAAACATTCAGTGTTACAAAATTCAATTTCTCAAAATTTCATGAAATTAAATGTGTGAAGATGTAATAAAAAATATTTCGTCAATATTTTCTATAAAAGAAACATGTCAGGCAATAAAATATACTTTTCTGAAACTTAAGAAAAATTAACTGAATTTAATGAATATGATTTGAAACAAATATTACAAACTCATCATTTAAAGTATTGCAGTATTGCATTTTTTAACATGGCAGTGGGTAATTTTTGAGGTATTGAAAACTATTTTAAGACTTATATTTGTGAATACTTTTCATAAATTGTGAATTTCACAATTTCTTTTTTATCAAAATTAGTAAACTAGAAATTAAAAAGATAACTGTAAAAATTACTTGATAAATGCAATATAAGTAAAATAAACATCAAATAATTTTGATTTTGATAACATTTTTAAATCATATCTAAAGGAAATTAATTGGATTTTGTACTTTTGTTTTTGTTAGAAGCTGAATTTTGAGACATGAATGAGTTTCAGTTAAGCATTCACTAATTGACACAACAAGCACCAAACTTTGAGAGTGTTTCCACACACAATACACATGTTCATCTTTTTCGAGAAGGATCTCTATTGTGTTGCGTGTTTTTGCTATTATATTGAAAATTTCTTTAGTTACATCATCATGGGCTCAAAGAAAGTAAGTGCAAAGAGCAGTGGTGAAAGGCCAGAATAAATAATTTTGCTTGAGGTAAAGCAGAAAAATATAAAAAAACATGTAGAATATGTATGAGTCATAGATTTGTCAAGACAATATTACTTTTCTACATTGATGATATGCATAATATTGAAAGAGAAATGCACTATAATGAGTATAACAGAAACCAGGTGAGTAAAAACAACAATTTTTCCATTAATGGATAAAAATGTAAATCTCTTAAAAAACTTAAAAATAAAGTAATGAATTTCATTTTGGATATTGTATACTAGGCTAGCCATTGCCAGGTCAGCTTAGAGGTTGCCAAGCTAGTTGTTGTTGTTGTTGTTGTTGTCATCCCCGCATCTCTCTCTATCTGTCTCTCTCTCTTTCTGTCCCTCTTTCTCTCTCTGTCAGTTGGCCAATGACTCATTTGAACTTTATGATTTAGTGCAGTTTATTTCTTTACAAGTTGGTTTTTCTTTTTTATTGTTTGTAAACTACATTTCTGGTTTATTTGCTTTTATAAAACCCTTGCTTTTATAAAACCCACAAATACAAAAACAGGGATGAGCTTTGGGAAAACATTTGTTTGCTTTTTTAGAGGCCGGAAACAGATTGGAAATATTTCTCTTAATTTTAATGTAGAAAGTCAATTTTAGTTACAAGCTTAGTCTTGGAACAATTGAAACTTGTATCTCAAGGCATTACTGTACTTGGTGAATTTAAATGATCAGTTCATTATTTTTGCCAAAAAACAACACCAACTCTTCTGAATTAAAAACATTTATTATTTAATTGTTTAATTAGATATAATTTTAATTACTTTTGGAAGTAAGATATGTAATCTAGACACAAATGTCTCAAGAAAAAATAATTTTCAGTGTATAATAAATTTTCGCTGTGATCATTTTTATTTCAAGTTTTAATTATAATAATTTATAAAAATGAAAATCTTAAAATTCCATGTTAACTTTAACAGGTGCTATTGATATTAAAAACAAACAAAAACTATATTTACTGATCATAGATATATATGTAGCTTATTACAATTAACTGATAATCTCCCAGTATTTCAAAACAAATTTGGATTATTTGTGTGTGTTTAAAATATATTCTAGCTATTATTATTTTAAGAAAATTGTTTTTCAATGAATAATGAATTTTAACAAGGATTGTTGCATATTTTTGTAATTTTAATTATAATAATTCATAAAGTTTACAATTCTGTATTTATTTTTAAATGGGTGAATTGTCATTTAAGAAATAAACTATATTTACTGATCATAAATAAAAAAAGTTTACTATGATTCAGTGACCATTCCAAAATATTTTTTCTCAAAATTTGAGTAATTTGTGTGTGTGTGTGTAAACATGCTGAATTTTTGTAAATATCAACATATGTAAAATCAGAAAACTAAAGGATATTTGTAATTTGTTGGTAATTTGTAGACTTTTTTCAACAATTGTATTTGTAATTAACACTGTAACGCCAAAGTAGGCAAAATTCAATTAAATATTATTTTGACTATTTTCCTAAATCCTAAAGTTTATATATATTTGAAAATTATATAAAAAAGGCACTTACATTGAATTCATCAAGTGATTTTCATTTTTATCTTTCTAGAAATTATTCCCAAATATATATATATATTTTCTAGACATATGCTATTAAATATAAGAGACAATGAATTATATTTCAATATGGGCTTCTTTCAGTGTTATATTTATTGACAAGATGGTTTTGTTGTCATTTCGCGCTATCCCACGGTGTGACGTCATAAAACCGCATCGCAAACTTAAGAACTGCGTTTTTTATTTTTGGTAACTATTGCCGTTGCCAAGTGGAGTTTTATGTCAACACAAAATAAAATCGTCGGTGATGGTGGATTTTATAATATTTCAGTTTAAACTACCTCTCTGAAGATGGCTCATGTGAGCCGAAAGCTTAGAAGAAAACCAATAAATAATTATCCAAATGTTGGAGAATTTTTGTCTTTATTTTCAACTGAAATTAAAGCAAAAA
This sequence comes from Ascarosepion bandense, assembly GCA_037127315.1. NCBI lineage: Eukaryota > Metazoa > Mollusca > Cephalopoda > Sepiida > Sepiidae > Ascarosepion > Ascarosepion bandense. Next base: position 7,218,785 of record JBBBDQ010000328.1, on the reverse strand, counting down.
TACGACGTTTAGAACGGCTCATGATTAAACATAATAGACATTCATTGTCTCTTATATTTAATAGCATATGTCTAGAAAATTACTTGCTGCCTCAATATACTAAATATATATATATATGTATATATATATATATATATATATATGTGTGTGTGTGTATGTATATAGTGAGATAGTTGTCAGCACCTCAAAAAACACCATTTTACATGTTGCAAAATGCTTTCCTGCAATATTTTAAGTAATGAGAAAATGGCAATATTTAGACAAACATTTCTTGCCAATATTATGTGAATGACCCTTTATGGAGTCCTTACAGTATTTAGTTTGATAATAGGTTTCTGCAGAAATTCTATTTAACTATTTCTAAAATTTTATGCTCCTTATTCTTAAAATTGTTTTTAAAATCTTATTTATATTTCTCTTAAGATTGATTCATCTCAACAAACTAATAATTGCCAGATTGATATCACCATCTTGATTTATACAACTTGTGAAAAAAATACTTTATTACCTTGTTATTTGAAACTGATTCTCTATTCTCTCTTCCTTCAATTAGAAAAAAAGGATTTACTTGGTTGTTAAAATGTAAATTTATTGTTTTTCATCTCATTTCAATATGGGCTTCTTTCAGTATTATATTAAAAGTGTAGTATCTAAAATGTAATGAATTTCATGTATTTTTCACAGTCTGTTAAAATACGTCTCTTTACTTTTTCATTACAGGTGTTAAGGCTAAAAAAAATCCCTATATATAAACTGTTATCATTACAAATTTAAATGAAAGAAGAGAGGAATTTTGACTTTTCATCAATAAGAGAGAAATACATACCAAAAACATCATGGAGAAGTTGTGTGTGTATATTTTCAAAAGCATCACATTAAGGAAACCTGTATTTTGTAACATGTTTCTTTTTTTTGAAAGAATCTATTTTATCACTAATAATTAGAGGCACATCATGTATTTATGATTGCAAATTATTACTATAATTTTAGTTTAGTTTTCTATATAGAAAAGATTACAAGAAAAATCCATATACTTGTGAATTTTGTGGATCTGTCTTTCTAGAGAAGTCCCACTTGAAATGCCATATGTAAATATAGGCTTGTGTGAAACATTATTCTTGTGATGGTTGTAGACTTGCTTTTTCAGAAAGTCACATTTGAGGTGCAATATGCAAACACATGCTAGAAATAGCCCATATTCTTGTAAAGTTTGTGGATCTGAATTCAGAAGTAATGCAAATTTGAAATGCCATATGCGAACACACACTGGAGAGAAACCATATTCTTGTGAAGCTTGTGGATCCGCATTTTCACAATTGTCATCTTTAAAAGGCCATATGCGAACACACACTGGAGAGAAACCATATTCTTGTGAAGTTTGTGGATCTGCATTTTCCCATTTGACAGCTTTGAAGGGACATATGCAAACCCACACTGGTGAAAAACCATATCCTTGTGAAGTTTGTGGATTTACATTTTCAATGAAGTTAGGGTTGAAGTTACATCTTAGAATACACACTGGTGAAAAACCATATTCTTGTGAAATTTGTGGATCTACATTTTCAAGGAAATCATATTTGAACAGACATATGCGAAAACACACTGGAGAGAAACCATATTCTTGTGAAGTTTGTGGATCTGCATTTTCACAGATGTCAAATTTGAAGTGCCATATGCTAACACACACTGGAGAGAAACCACATTCTTGTGAAGTTTGTGGATCAGCATTTTCAGCTAAGTCATCACTGGAGTACCATATGCGAACACACACTGGGGAGAAGCCATATTCTTGCGAAATTTGTGGATCTTCATATCCACAGAAAGCACCTTTGAAAAGACATATGCGAACACATACTGGAGAAAAACTATACTCTTGTGATGTTTGTGGATCTGCATTTTCAAGGAACTCAGATTTCAAGCACCATATGCAATCACACAATGGAGAAAAACCACATTCTTGTTAAGTTTCTGGTTATGCCTTTTTAACAATGCCATGTATGAATACACGGGCAAAGAACAAGAATATTGTAAAGTTTTTGGATCTGTATTTTCCAACAATTTAAACTTTAAAACAATGCAGACTATATACAAACACAGTGAAACGAAAATATACTGTTGTGGTCTGAATTTTTTACAGACGTCATATATGATCCAATATATACAAACTTTAACTCTGAAAAATGTGTGAATATATCTTTTCCAATGCTTTTCTGTAATGTAAAAGAATATTTGTTTTCAATTTAGCTTCATTAGACTTCAGCTAATTTTTCTAAAATAATGTTTGGGCAATGGTACATTTAATTTTTGAAAGATTTCTTTAATAAAGAGAATTATTTGGTGTTAACAGGTCTGCCAGCAGATTAGTTGCCAATCAAGCCTGTAGAACCCAATCTGCCCATAGCTGAAGAAAAGAGACAGATTAATATCTTTCCAAAGATTATTTGCATGTAAGTGAATGCAACCAATTCAACTGAAAATTAAACTTGGCTTTCTGATTTCTCCTACCAAGCTAATATTCAATACACCACAATGAATGTAATGAACACAAAAGGGATTGGGATTTGGCTTTCTGAGTGTGAATTTTGAGCATTAATCTATTGGACCAATTATACTTCAATGTTTACAGTATCTGTTATTCCTAAGAACTTAAACTCTACGTTGATTAACTTCGGTAATTGTATTGTACCTGGTGTTCCACCATGATATACTCACAATTTTACAAAAGTAAAGCTTTTGTCTAGTGTCGGCATACTCTTTGGAGTTCTTTCTGATAATTTATATCATTACTGGCTAAAGCTTCAAAAATGAAATGTCAGTTGACCATCAAATGAATTTAGTTTTTTTTAATTTAATGAAACTTATTGCATAATAAATTCCATAGTCTTGAATGTCTGTATTTTGTCAAAATAGACTTTGTTTATAAGTGGGAAGAATATTTTCTACGAGAATATTTTAGACATTTTAAGAATTTTAAGAAAAATACCTTTAACATTTTATAATGTGTTCAGTTATTGCACAACTGAAGAGAGATTATTCAAGAAAACCTTTCTTATTTTGCTATTTTTCTACTTGTTAAAATGTAGCAGAATTTTTGTCAATTAGAGAAATGTCCTACACTGGCAGTGTGTTAATTTATTCTTTATTCATTTTCTTAGTTTTCACTGCAGATTACTTTGATATCATTTGAGTTTCACGGTTAAACAAAGAGCAATTTGCACATTCATTGATTTCATAATTGCAATAGTAAATTCTCTGCTTCTAATCACATTGCATTTTATGAAAAAGGAAGTGATATTGCTTTTATGGCCTTCGGAAAGATCTTGACAGCATAATTTCTGAATGAACTTTTAAGTTGGTTTCATTTACTTAAGTATGTTCTTGTTTTTCCTGATGGTTTTTCATATTTTAAACATATGAAAACTTTCAAGATACTTGCATGAATTTAGTAAAATGTTGAAAAATAAGTGCTTTATTTGATAAAAGTAGATATCAATAATCTTGAAAGTTCTTTTGATACATAGACTCAAGGAATTTAATGTTAGCATCAATGTCTGTTTCAGTCAGTCAGTTAAGTGCCATACGTGATACACGCTTGGGCGATCATGTCTCGAAAGAGACATGACTGACTGAAGATTATCCCGTAGTAGGTTGCCATTGCTTTCTGCGGTAGACTGGTTGCCGACCAAGGCTATAGAACCCAATCTGTCCTGCTATTTAACCCATAACTGGAAGGAAGAGACGGATTAATACCTTTCCCAAGGGTATTTGTGTGTAAGTGAATACAACGGATTCAACTGGAATTTGAACTCGGCTACCCGGTTTCTCGTTCCGACCCGATATCCACTGTACCACAACGCACATCCCTGTTTCAGTACTTGGTCTAAAGTGTTGAAATGCCCATATCAGAAGATCTAGTTCTGACTGACTTCAGTTATTTCATAGTGCTATAGCATATAGGCTGGCTTCTTGCTCAACTATACCTCATATGTAATATTCCAATGGATTCAGGTCAGTATATCTAGGAACTGATATGTTTGGGGTGACATGATTTTGTGTATTGTGACTCCTCACTTTTTATTATATTGTTCTGGCCTCATGAGATAGGGCAGAGTCTTGTCGGATCTGTTACAATGTAATTGCTGCAGCATAAAAATATAAAAAGTAAAAAAATGTTATACTTTTTGCCAAGAGGAAGTGCAAACGCTTTCCAGTCCAGGAGGGGATGGTTCTCTTGCAGGGTCAGATATATGAATAAGGAAAATAACCAGCAGAGATGAACAGCAAAAGCCTAAATTACTATTTAACAAAATTTAATGTAAAAATGATGTTTGTATAGAAAGCTGTTTGTAGTGTATATATGAGGATAAAAAATACTTAACTTTTGTTCATAGTTTGTAATAAAAAATCATGCACTTTTTTATTCTCAGTCTTTTTTTACACTATTTACATTATTCAAACTGTTGTCATCTTGTCATTTCCATGATATTCTAGCCGTTGTCTGTTTCAGCTTTCTTCAGTTGCGAAGAATTATGAACTGAACTTTTTATTACCATCACTAGGGTATGTCATTCTCATTCCTTGTGCAAACCCACTTCTGGTAGTCATGAGATATGTTCCTTTAATCCAAATCTTTGTAGCCTGGTATTAAACTGACTACTCTTTTTGGGTAAAGTCACAGGAAGTAACCAACACCTATATCCACTGGGACATGTGTCCTTGAGAACAACAGTGATTGAATTTCTTGAACATATAAACCTAATGTTTTTCTAACCTTTTTTACCAGAGTTCATATTGCAGTTTTTGATGTTGATGGTATTTTGTAGTATTTTTTACCAGAGCTCATATTGTAATTTTTTTACTCTAAAGATTTTCTCTGGCAATCCGTATTATTGGATACCATATTGTATTCATCTCTATGCTTGCATGGCTCAGAAGATTTTTGTAGCATTGCATATACACTGATTCCTTAAACTTATGTAGTTTCCAATGGCATAGTCTATTATTTCTATGGTGGGGCAGTGATCCCCTTTCTCCTTCCATATGTGATCAGCTATGCCTGATATTTTTATCTCACCTTGTGTTACCACCTTGCAATGTTTTTGTAGCTATACCTTGTTTTTTTTTTATTTTGTTTAGTTTTTTTTTCAAATTGCAAGCTTTAGTTGCCAAAGTATGTTAATTTCCTGTTTTGCAGTTTTCACAGCAATATTTTTTTAAGTTGTAAACATTAAATGTTGAATTGTCCAATGTCCACACCTGCCCTCACATTTGATGATTAACACATTTAGTAGTGGACTGTTGCTTTTTGCTTTGTATCAAGTTAGTCAATCAACTAAATCTTTGTATGTGGCATGGGGTTAGTGAATTGGATTAAGTATTTGATCTCTTCATTAATGAATCTCCTCATGTTCATAACATAAAAAGATATGTATATCCCTCAGGGCCTGCAGTCCAAATAGTTATCAAGTATTATTTCTCCAGAAACATTTATGCTGGATCATCTGTGTTGTGCTGTTTTTAGCCATCAGCCATCCCTGTTTTTAATAGTAATTTTATATTAATTTGACTGCTGATTTCATAAGGTTACCAGATAGAGAAGAGGATGAGTGTTAGGAGTGAATACATGAGAACATAACAGTTGCTATACAGATTTCTTTCACTCACACTCTCTATCCAATGCCTATCAAACCTCACCATTGCCTCCTTAGGCTCTTAGTGAAGAAAGGAGGGATGACAGTTCCATTCATACTCAAGATTTTCCAAACAAACACAATGGAAACATTGTGGAATATCTATAAAGTCTGTATTGCTATTTACCATGCATTCAGTTCACTTTAGGTTCTTGATCAAATTCTTATCAGATAAAATCCAAACTATTCCAGGCTCTTGAAGTTCCTATTTTCTTTCAATAAACTTGAAGTTTTGCTCATTGAATACACCAAATGACTGTCTTCATTGATACATTTCCAACTTGGCTATCTCTATATCATTATTGATGTTTTTTTGCTGTTAAGTAAGGAATCTTCAAGACATCTCTGAACTGTTTCTCTTCTTTCAGAAAGTAAAACCTTTCTGCCAGTTTAGTATAAGGAGTCTCTTTTATATAATGCTCAGAATTGTTGATCTAGGAACATTGAAATGCTTAGAAAGTGTTGTATATCCATCACCTTGATGTTACCTATCAAATGTTTTTTATTCAGAGAGTCTTGTCTAGTTTGGCAGCCGTCACCATTGTTACAACTCTTTCTGCTCAACTCTGCCTTTTATGTAATAATTCGATAGATTCAGGTCTGTAGAGGTAGGAAATAATATTTTTGAGGTGATACGAATATGGAGGTTGGAACTTATTCTTTGGTTTTGATCTTATGAGATGTTGTAGTGTCTTGTTGAGAGATGTACAGTCTTCCTTTGCTCATACTCTATTCAAGGCTTCACAAACCACCCCAAATTACCTTTAAGGACCTAGTGAAAAAATGACGTATAGCAATTCCCTTGTTTCTAAAGACTCTGAACCATCACAGTTGGTGGGAACTTTGCGTAAATGTCTGGTGGAACATCCATAGAATCTGCAGAATCCATCACTTGTATGGTATTCATCAACTGTCTTCATTCACAGATTCTTGTCAAGTTTGGCAGCCTTCACCATTGTTACATCTCTTTCTGCTCAACTTTGCCTTTTATGTAATAATTCTATAGATTCAGGTCTGTAGAGGTAGGAAATAATATTTTTGAGGTGATACGAATATGGAGGTTGGAAATTATTCTTTGGTTTTGATTTTATGAGATGTTGTAGTGTCTTGTTGGGAACTGTACAGTCTTCCTTTACTCACACTATTCAAGACTTCACAAACCACCTCAAATTCTCTTCTAGGACTTAGGATGTATAGCAATTCCCTTGTTTCTCAAGACTCCCTGAACCATCACATTTGGTGGAAACTTTGTGTAAATGTTTGGTGGAACATCCATAGAATCTGCAGCATCCATCACTTGTATGGTATTCATCAACTGTCTTCATTCAAAGATTCTTGTTAAGTTTGATGGCTTTCAGCATTTTTACGAAATGAACAAATCTTTGTGGTATATGGCACTCACATATTATCTTCAGAAATTTCTAAAATGTCATAGAATCAGGAAATAATATTTTTAAGGTGACACACATATGGAAGTTGGAGATAATATTTTTGAGGTGACCCGAATATGGAAGAGATAATATTTTTGAGGTGACATGAATATAGAAGTTGGAATTTATTCTTTAGTTTTGATCTTATCAGATGCTGTAATGTCTTGTTAGATGCATCTTTCCTTTGCTCACACTCTGTTCAAGGATTCCCAAACCACCCCAAATTCTCATTAAGGACTTAGTGAAAAAAGGAGGTATAGCAATTCCTTTGATTCTCAAGACTCCATGAACCATTACAGTTGGTGGGAACTTTGCATAAATGTCTGGTGGAACATCCATAGAATCTGCAGAATCCATCACTTGTATGGTATTCATCAACTGTCTTCATTCAAAGATTCATTTTTATGAAACGAACAAGTCATTGTGGCAGATGACACATATCTTCAAATATTTTTAAAATATTATAGAATCAGGTAAATACATTTTCATTTAAATGAATGCTTGTAATAAATGTTGAATAAATAAAAAAATATTCAATATTCATAAAGAAATATTTTATGATCTCTGTAGATTATGATGGAATCAATAATTTGGTGTATGGGTAGGTATTTGAAGGTTATCACAATGTCTTTAGCATAATAAAGAAAGGTAAAGAATGTGTTAGGTATTACCTATTTATTATTCATTATTATTGGTATTTGGTAATTCACCAATATCTAGAAAATAAATTTTGTTAAAGTCATATACATTTTTATTTACATTAAAAAAATTAACTTTTTTTCCCTAATAAACAAAAACTTACTTTGGTACACTTTGTATTTTAATTGATGATTTGCTTTTTCATTCCTGATTAACAAAAGACTTTCTTTGTTGGTGTTATTCATTACTCATTTAGCATGCCTGTGTTAATTGTGCCTGTGTTTATTGACCAGTAGAAAAGGGAATTGGCTACCAGCAGAGATGGCCAATGAAAGGAGAGAAACTGAGAAAAAAGGAACCAGTTTATGTAAACTTTATTTTTGTTATAAAAACCTGCATGAATCATTCACATGTCAGGGTTGAGCAACATACTGTTCTACCCTTACCAACTGAGAAGAAACTATGAAAATACTCATAGAAAAGACAGAGGGAAGCAACATTCCATCAGTGAGAAAATGGCTGAAGGTGAGCAGTCAAATCAGGACCAATTTCCTTCCATATCCTCCTTTGGATTTTGTCAAGAACCCTGAACAAAAGGAGCACATGATGAAATATGGCAACAGTATTCAATGCATGGATTAATGGTAGGTTAATATAAATGCACCAGATGGTGAAAAAAGCTGTTTTTTTATACTTGTGTAAATTTACATAAGTTGTGTTTTTATTTTCTGAGAAGTTTTTTCTGGCGCATATTATAATAGGTATTTGAATGTAAACAACTTTATATAATATTACTCTCAAAAACATCATTGATTCTTTAGAGTTGATATACATTGATTTTATATCAGAATTTTCATATTAGTGGCACAAAGATCTTTTTTCATTATGTTGATATTCAGTTTTAATATTTGATTCATAGCCACAAACTAATAATAACTGATTGAAAAAGGTAAATCCACTCATTTTTTATACCAATGTTTGAAACTGAACTTTTAAAAAAAGTGTTTTTCCTGAAGCTTTACTTTTAGCTTAATTGACAGGCATATGATTGAATTTACTACTTCCGATAAGCAAAATACTCTGGTGGATTTCAAACCAAAATTATCTTGATTGAAATCTAAAATTTTTCAATTCTAAAAATATTTTCAATTTTTCTGCCATTTCTGAGTGATTGACACATTTGTAAACAAAAGTTAATTTTTGGTTTTAAAAATCTTGCAAAATTAAACATACATCTGTTACATGTTATTTTTTTTTTAAATTAGCAAATTTATAGTTAAATTTTTCTGATTTTAAACGAATTTTAGTTGTTTATAATATGAAATCAAGGAGGGCTTATCTTTCTGATCTGAGTAGTGATTGAATGAGAGCTCCCCTTAGCATGTATAGCTAATTATGGTAAACCAGAACTTTTTGTTTCTGGGTTTTAAATACCTGGTAATTTTAAAAATTAACATAATATTTTTTGCAGTTATCAGTTAGTTTATTGAATTTCAGATACTTTTAGCTTTTTAGTCTTACATTTGAAGATCCTTTCTGAAAACTAGAAATTTTAAAATATAGACATTTTTTTAAAATTTAATAACAGAATTAAAATATATAACATGAGAGAGTTAATTCAATTCATGAAATCTTATAAAATTTATTTTTCATATTATTCTTTATAAATAATAATTATTTTGATGTATATGACATGGTAAAGTTATTTTATTTATCAAATTTTTATAATTCTTAACATTTTATTATTAATAACATAATTTTTTATACTATTTTTTAATTTAATTATCATCCAATACCCTAAACAATAAAGCTAAAAAACTGATTGACTTTCGAATTGAAAGATTATTCTAAATCATAGTTATCACAAATTAGTGGCGGTACCTACATTTACGATTAATTTTTTAAAAATGAGGAAACTAGGAATTAAAATTAAAACTCACTTGATAGTATTATTTTAAAAGTCTATTGAGTGTTGAAATGTACACACAAAACATGGAAATTAAATGAAAGAATTGTCCAACTGCTGAAAGATTTTATATAAGGTTTTTTCCTGCAACCCTTGAAACAGGTGACCTTTTTAATGATATAGTATTTATAGCCTACTATGAAAAAAAATACTTCCATGCACTAAAAAGGTTATAATTATTTAAAAAATCTTGGTGTGTAGATAAGTATTAACCGTCTCAATTTTCAATTAGTAATTATAGTCTCTACTTATTAGGTTAATAACCTAATTATTAGTACACTGATTGGAACAAATTTAAAAAAATGGTTAAACTTTATAAATTATAATTAAGAAAATAATGAAAACAATTCTTGTAAAAATTCATTGAAGAGAAAATTTATTCAAGACTATGATATGATTTATTCAAAACTTTAATATATATTGTTTCTGAAAGCAATTAAAAGTTTATCTAAATAAAAAAATGCCAGAGTTTTATTGCATTTTTGTTTTTACTTTTGATCTGCATTTTCATGTCTATCAAGTTTGAAGCGCCATATGCAAATGCACACTGGCAAGTAACAGTATTTTTTAGATTTGTGTTTATAAATTAGGGTCAAATTGAATGATTTGTTTTACATTCGAAATCCATGTTTTTTCAGGGTGCACTTGAAGAATAACTAAATCTCTTATGTCACAATTTACATTTTAATAAAAGAAATTGTATTTTATGTGAAATAAATATATAATTACTTGCATGTTCATATGTTTACTGTTATCCTGTTCTTGAAATCGGATTTGCCAATATAGATTACTAAAAATAGTCTTATACTTGTAATATTACAAATTAGTGAAGAAACTTTGGAATCATTGAGTTACTATTTAAAATAATTTGCAAAGCATTAGATATTTCAGTCTATCTCTTAAGGAATTTTATATTTTCATTAAAAAAAAATCAATTTTTCTTACAAAAGAACAGTTTTCAAGTCCAGACTATGTTTTACCTCCTCCATTTTGTGAAGAAGAAAATAAAAAGAATTTTAACAAAAAAACTGAATAAAGTTAAAACAAAATTGTGATAGTATAAAATAATTGTTTTATAGACAGATTTCTGTTCGTTATCTTAAAATATGCATTTTGGTATAATAGATGTTTACTTGGAATGGGAAATTGGAGAGCCAAGATCGAATTCCAGATAAACATTGCATCACAATGCAAATCCTTCAGTCAGTTAAATGCCATACAGGATACATGCTTGGGCAATCATGTCTCTTTCAAGACATGACTGAATGGGCAGAAGATTTTCCCACAGAAAGTTGCCATTACCTTCTATAGTTGCAAACAAAGTCTTTGAAATCCAATTTGTCTTGCTATTCACCCAATAGCTGGAGAGGGAAGAGATGAATTCATACCTTTCCCAAGGTTACTTGCATATAATGTAATGGTTCCTTTTTCTTTTTTTATTCTTTCATCTGTTTGATATAAATTGTGATAATAGGTATTTATTTTCATGTCTACATTTGGAAATTAGTTCTGATCTTGTGTTTAATAAATTCTTTTGTTGGGTATGAGATATAATTGCTACTTTTTCATGTAGGCAAAGTAGGCATTTTTTTGTAATGTTGTAGGCAGGTGCTTTTTTCAGTATTTTCCAGCTTATTGTTGATGAAATGTTTCTGTTTTTAGACAGCATACGTATGTGGATAGTGTAGTGCTGTTCAAGTATTTTCTGTTGGAGAATGAAAGATTGTGGTTGTTTTTTCTTTTCTTAAATGGTCCCTCAGTGGCACTGATGTAGTACATTGTTTTAAGGAACCGCTGATACCATAATCCTATCAACTATTCTCTAGTTCAAACTACCAATATAATAATTGCATTTATTGTTATTATAATCACACCACCTTTACTAATCACTACTACCACTTTACAATAACTATTTGCTATCACAACTGTTATTATCATCAAATATTACTTCACAGTATTAATCTGCAATCATCATTAACGTAAATTACTCATCTCTGCTGTAGTAAAATTAATACCACCACACATAAATACTAACAAGCATTACAAATTAGAATTTCTACCATTTAAATATATGCAACCACAAAAGAAAAAAAATTAGCTAATAACCGACTTTAAAATACAGCCTTAAATAAAATAATAGCAATTTTTACCAATCATAGTTTCACACAGACCCCATCATATGTACATATGTACGTATGAGAAATTGACAACTGTCCGCGCGTTGACATTGCTACACTATTCGAATACACCAATCAAATGCATATGTATGTGCGCAGCGGCACACATATACATGTATAGGCCGAGCCCCACATGATTCGCATATATATGTTTATGCAAGCCCCAGTGGGCGGACGCGTGTGTTTCTTTGCACACGTCAATGGGTGTACAAATGTGTGTATATATATATATATATGTGTCTGCATTTATCATGACGATAGATTTTCCCCCACTTCCACAAAAATACACGAATATATGCAACTCCACATATAGCCAATTTTTAAAAAAAATTAATCAGTTTGCAAGAGCGTGAAACCCAGGATTACAAACTCACACATATCTATATGAATGTGTCAGCTCTATCACTGATATTGAGCCCATTCAAATAAGTACCATGCATATATAATATATAAATAATATAATATATATAACAAATTGCATATATATATATATATATAACAAATTGCATATATATATATATATATATATATATATATATATATATATATATATACAGATGAAATATAGGTTTTAAGAATTCAGTTTTCTGGCATTTACTATTTAAAAATAGTGCTCAGTACAATCAAAAGTAAATCAATAGGCTTGTATGAATAATTATTAACTATATTCTAGTGTAAACATTTTACAATGTCTTCATATGACTAGAATTTAATTTTGTTGATTTAACAGATCCTTATTTTTAAGAGCCTAAATAATGTATAACTTTTCATATAAGCACAAGGAGCATGGTTAATTTAAATAGTTGTATATTCTCATTTTTTTAATTTTCTTTTTTATTGTGGGGTTTTATTGCTTTCTTTTAATTACCAAATATATTTGGATAGTGATGTTTGATTACAGTACTTATTGTTTTAAAGTAAGAAATATGCTCATAAAATCTTAACTTAAGTTTTTTGTGCTACGAATATAATTTTTTTATTACCAGGGTTTTCAATAGAAAAAAATATTGATAAACAATGGATTCACCAAGGCATTTATTTTCCAGTGGACATTTTATAGGGTTTCTACAATTACATATTTCATTTTGTAAATAATTAATTTCAGTTTTGGAATTATTATTTCCATTTAGGTTTAAATTTTTATTTAAAATTTTGTTATTGATTTTTTTAAAAATTTTTCTAGATTATCAGTACAACTTATTGAAAATCTTGCTTAATGTTCTAGATTTTGGAAAATGTTTCTCAATCAAAGCCAGAAATTTTTGTCCTAATTTACAGCTAACCATTTGGTTAAAAGTGGGTGTGTATCAAATAATTTTTCTGTTTCATCTCTTTTTTTGGTGTAGATATTCTTTTATGCATATTTAACATTAGGGCCTTTATATCCACTATATTTTTAAAGCAATATTACAAAAACTATTTGATTATCAAATACATCTGCATTTGCTGAATTTCTAATTATATGGATGAGGGTATACATTTTATAATAGATGTCAGGATGGATAGATTTCTCAAAGACTTTCACTTGCTGCTGCAAAAGATGATGTTCAGATAATAGGCCATAAAAAAGAAAATTTACTTGTTTCCTAGATAGGCAGCAAATTATGCCCCTTGATCTGAACCCTCTAGACATGCTCATTTGTTGTTGAGAATGTAAAAATTGTAATATTTTTGCAGGCAAAAGAGTTGCATTTCCCATTGAACAAAAATCTTCCCTTGAGAAGATGATTTGCAGAGAGATTTCTCCACTTGTTTCCACTAAGAACAAGAAATTTGAGTCAAGCTAATAGAACCGTCCATGTGTCTTCTACGGCAGGGGAGGAGTCCATTGAACTATGCACCCTTGATTGGAACTCTCTAGTAAAGGAAATATATATTTAGGGTTCAGAATACAAGAAAATAGTATTTTGCAAAGAAAGTTGGATTTCCTAGTGAATTAACTTCTTCCCTTGAGCAGATGTTTTGTAGAGATATTTCTCTGCTTGTTTCCACAAGGAACGAGAAATTTGAATCAGCTACCAGTGTCTTCTGTAGCAAGGTCTCATTACAACCATAAATCCATTATTCTTGTATAATTCAATCTCTCCTGTATTTATATCATTATGTGCCATAAGATTATATAAAAAAAATAATCCAATTAGATCAGAAAATTCAGCAGAGTCCAGTGATCCCATTGTAATATGAAAGTTTTCTCTTGAGTTACTTTTCATCCACTGTACTTTATTATGAATGAGAACTGTTTTTTTGCATTCATAATGATATAGCTGATAGATCCAAATTCCAATGTAGTCATAATCAGTGTCCTTTATATTGATGCATAATATTCTTCAATATCAAATTGGATTAGAGAGCATTTGTTGTTTTTCTTTATATTACAGAACCAATTTATTACATTGGTGGTATCATTCTATTGCTTTAATCCAAGGTAATACTTAATTTGTTTATTTACCATTTCGAATACATTTTTCTGGGATTGGAAGACTAAGGAAAAATATACTTGTAAGGAGGTGTGTGTGTATGTTGGGGGTAAATTGTTCTAGTTTTATGTATCATGACTTTTCTGGATGTCTCAGTTTCAGTTAATTTCTTTCAGTCACTCAACTCCAAATTTTTGTACTCTCTGCTGTGGCCAGGTATGGAACTCACAACTCTTTGGGTAAAATCAATTTTGGATTATTTCAACAGAAGTTTATATCCATTGATGTCTGTGTGTCTGAAAACATTGTGGATATGACAATGAAAAGTTGATGACTTCAAACAATGTAAATAGTTGCATAGCACATTTCAGAAATACAGACAGAAGATCATAAACACTACTGATTCAATTTGTAAATCAGTTTTACAATTTTTATTTCTTAGTTCTTGGTTTCTTTTCTGGTGTCTCATTTTTTTGTTTTTTGTTTTTATATTGACTTTTTCTTAAGAAAAAGTTACAGTGTTCAATTTCAAGATTTTAAAGGCTGTTTCTCAAAGAAATAAGTTATTTTGACATTGGAAATTCAGGCAAAACACAAAAGATTCGATTAATTAAAAGCAGATTTATATAACTATCTTGTTTTTTGGCAATTGTGGCATGTGTGGGTTTCTGTATTTTGTTCAATTCAGCAGTAGCAGCAATGGAAGTAATCAGCAGGGCACAACCAGAAATCATAAGAAAATTGAATGAGTCTTATTCAATCTATTTTCCACTTCCTATTCAGTAGCCACTACCTTCAAGGCCTAAATCAAAGGGCTACCCACAAGCCTTGCTGCAGAAAACAGATAATCTGTCCTGGCAGCTGATTAAAATTTCTCATTCCTTGTGGGAACAAGTAGAGAAATCTCTCTACAAAACATCTACTCAAATGATGAAATTTATTCATGGGGGTAACCAACATCATTTCACTGTAAAATACAACTATTTTTGCACTCTCAACCATAAATAACAGCTGTTAATCAGTTTTTTTTAGCCTTGGGTTGTGTTTATGCAACTGGGAAAAAATTCCTACAAAGTTTTGTACACTGTCCATAATATGCGAATCAGAATTCAGCTTAACATCTAAGGATTTTAAGGATGTAACAAAATTTTGTAAAATAAACAACCTTTATAAAATGAGAAATAAGGCTATATAAAGTAGCAGTGAGCAAACTAGAGAGTAGATGGGAAACAGTAAGCCCGTAGCTGGGCTTGAGTACAGAATGTGAAAGCATTTCAAAGAAAGTCGTTTTTCTGCATTATTTGCATTTGGTTTAATTATTTTATTTAATTATTTTCCTTCTTGTTTTTTCAATTTAATTTATGTACAATGAGAATAAATGACAAGTCTACAATAATGTATTAATTTCATTGAACATCTATGAAAAACAACCAAATTTGTAGAGACAAAGTTTCTAGGTTATTTCCTATTAACGAAAACAAATTGGATCATTGTATTCAGTTTACTATATAAAATTTAAATGGTATGGTCAATAATTTTATACTTTCACACTGAAGGATTGACTTACTTTTTTGTTTATATTTTTTTCTTGCTTTCTCTGTTTATTTTTAATTAGCAATCTAAAATACAAAAAACATTTACAAAATCTTTTCTCTTATAAATCTTTTCAGATCTTCAGTAATTAAGCAGAAATTTTTAGAATATTAATAACAGGAATTTTCATATCAGTCAGTTTTTCAGTGGTTGTTCCCCTTACAGGAAAAACTGTATGAGCATATGTTCCATCTAAGATGTAAAAGATGAAATATTTTATGAAATACTAAAAATATCAAATAAAATTGTATAATTCCTCCATAATTCGGAACAACATTAATTAAAATTGTCACACCTTAGGCTGTAAAATAATAATAATAATAATAATAACACGAATAATATCAAATATTAATAAAATGCTGTCAATTTTCTAAGTTTATTGCTTATCTCTTTAATGGAAATGCAACCTGTACAAGAAAATAGCATATTATTTGTGCCTTTTTAGAAATTTGTTTAAAAAAAGTATTTACAAAAGTCTTTTCTGTGATAGATTTTTTCAGATCCTCAGTAATTAAGCAGAATTATTAATATAAGGCATTTTTTCAGTGGTTGTTAGAACTTAGGTTCCATTTAAGGTGCAAAAGTTTACATCATTTCATAAGTTGGGCTATACTAAGCAATGGGGAGCAAACTAGAGAGAAGATGGGCGATAACAGGCCCCATGCTGAGCTTAAACATAGACTGTAAAAGCATTTGAAAGAAACTCTATTTCATGTACCATTTGACATCAGTCAAATTATTTTTTTACTATGTTACTAAGCACTTTGTTTAATGAAATTGAGAGATCAAAGCATACATTTAGAGAGATATATGATTATGTTTTTATAGGTGCTTATAAATACTGTTTGTATTGTTCAAACTATTGTCTGCATTTTTACTGCCATATTTATCATGTTTCAACTGTTGTACACTCCAGCCTTTTTCAGTTGCTTGGAATTTTTAACTGAACCCTTTATTATGACCAGATCTTCAGTAATTAAGCAGACATTTTTTAAATATTACTTTCAGTTATTTTCATATCAGTCATTTTTTTTCAGTGGTTTTTAGAACATGTTCAATGTAAGATGTCAAAGTATAAATCGTTTAATACATCAGGCTATACAAAGCAATGGTGAACAAACTAGAGAGAAGATGGGTGATAACAGGCCCCATGCTGAGCTTAAATATAGACTGTAAAAGCATTTGAAAGAAAATCTATTTCATGCACTATTTGATCTTGGTCAAATTATTTTTTACTATGTTGCTAAGTAATTTCATACTAACCAAAACAAATTGAATTAGTGTATTCAGTTTGA
The DNA here is from genome assembly GCA_037127315.1 of Ascarosepion bandense. NCBI lineage: Eukaryota > Metazoa > Mollusca > Cephalopoda > Sepiida > Sepiidae > Ascarosepion > Ascarosepion bandense. The sequence goes on along the minus strand of JBBBDQ010000328.1, from coordinate 7,201,578 downwards.
TATATGATACTTAAAAGATGTGGTTTTCAAGAAGTCAGAAAATACTCCAACAATAATTTTATATTTTTATATTAGCGGATTGCATTATTTTATTGTTTTGTATTTGTTTCCTTGCTTACCACAAGATCTCAGTGGAAGAATGTGACTATAATTTCTGCTTTGACAAAGTTGACAGTAATTTTTCTTAATTTCAAATATTACCAATTCCAAATTTGTTAAGAATTTGCAATGAATTTTGAATTTTCAAGAGAGAATGGAGAAAAATATTTTTTATTTTTACAAGCGTAGGAAACAAAGCACTTTGTTTAATGAAATTGAGAGATCAAAGTATACATTTAGAGAGGTATATGATTATCTTTTATAGGTACTTATAAATACTGTTTGTATTGTTCAAACTATTGGCTGCATCTTTACTGCTATGTCTATCACGTTTCAATTGTTGTACACTCCAGCCTTCTTCAGTTGCTAGGAATTTTTAACTGAATCCTTTATTATGACCACTGAGGTATATAAATTTCTTTCTATATGCAATGTCACTTCTGGTGGTCATATAGTTATCTCCCTTTAACTTAAATCTCTAAGCTAATTGTTCACAACTGCCTGGTATTGAACTCACAGCTCTTTGGGTCAAGTGACTGGAACGAACCAACGTCTATATCGTGAAGGACATCAGCATGTGAATTTCTGGGACTTGAAAATGGAAAGTCTCAGTAACCATTTTTTTACCAGAGTTTATCTTGCAATCTTTGATAGTAATGATTTTCTCTATCATTTTGTTTTTTACCAGAACTCATATTTCAAACTTTGACACTAATGATTTTCTCTAGCACCCCGTATTACTGGTTTCCATATTTTATTCATTTCTATGCTTAGTCAGATTAGGAGATTTTTGTAGCCTAGCATATGTGCTAATCTCTTAAGTTTACATCGTTTTAGAGTGGTTTTCTCTATCTATCATTTCAACTTCCTTCCATAGAGGGTGGAGATCCCCTTTCTCCTTCCATATGTAGTCACCTATACCTGATTTTTCTATCTCCCCTTGCAATGTTCTTGTGGTCTTACAATCCCTTATTGGGTGTCTTACTTGTGAGAGTTACCTACGAAGTGTACAACCACATCTGAAGGATGTCCTGATTCTGTGTGGACCTCAGATACTTTGTATTTTCTCTGATAACCACTTCACATAGGGTAGACGGATCAAGGATGTTTTCTGAGAGGTGTTATCCTCATGCACCTTCTCTTCCACATTTATTGAAGCTGTTGTCATGTATCCTGGATAATTGTTATGTTGCACGATACTGCTTATACTGACCATTTCCTGTTCATATGTCTTTGGGTTGCTGCTTATGATTTTTGCTTGATGTTGCAGGAAGCAGATGATCCCTTTTTTGGCATTGTATGGGTGGTACGAGTTGAATTTTAGGTATTGTCGAGTGAATGATGGTTTGTGCTATACAAATGTCTTGAACTCCCTCTATGTTCAAGATATTAGTACACCCTGGAATGATAGTTTGTTGTCATTTTCTTTTCCATAGTGAATTATATTGATAACTTATTGAGTTCACATTGTCCAGTTGCATCTGGACCTTTTTCCTGGTGTGACCAAAATATGATGGTATCATCAATGTATCTCATCCATAGAGTTGCTTTAGAGCTGTGGATTTGTCATCTCTTCAAAGTATTCCATGTATATGTGAGTCAGTGATGGTGATAATGGCGATCTAATTGCTAAGCCTTCATCCTGTCAATATATGTCTGATTCTATTCCAAAATGTGTTGTTTGTGTGCAGAAAGTCAGCAGCGCCATCATGCTATACAGTGGAATATTGGTACATTCTTCTGGGGATAAGTTCAAAGCCAGTCTCTCTCTGACTAGTGATCGTGCCTCCACCTCCATTTCCGATAAATAACTTTTAAATTGAATTTTTAAAAATAAAGAAGTTTTCATGAAAATTTTATTTTAGTTTTAATTGAAAACTGAATGATCAAATTTGCTCTTTCCAGTAAGTAAAATACTCTGCTATATTTCATACAGAAATTATACTGAGTGGAATCTAAAATTTGAGATTAAAAAAATTTTTTCAATTTTTGACCATTTTTTTTCCAAGCGACACATTTGTGAATAAAAATAAAATCTTGGTTCCAAACATGCTGCTAAACTAAAATACACATCTGTGATATGTTATTTTTTGAAAAATTAGCAAATTTAAAATTAAATTAATCTAATTTACACACAAGTATTACTTATTTCTTGCATGAGATATAGATTAAAACTTTTTCTTATTCATGGAATTTTCATCTTATGTGCGTTGTGGTACAGTGGATATCAGCTTGGAACAAGAAACAAGGGAGCCGAGTTCGAATTCCAGTTGAATCCATTGTATTCACTTACGCGCAAATACCTTTGGAAAAGGTATTAATCCGTCTCTCCCTTCCAGTTATGGGTTATAGCAGGAGAGATTGGGTTCTATAGCCTTGGTCGGCAACCAGTCTACCGCAATGGCAACCTACTGTGGGATAATCTTCTGTCCAGTCAGTCATGTCTCTTTCGAGACATGATCGCTCAAGCGTGTATCACGTATGGCGCTTAACTGACTGACTGATGACAGCTAGATGTGAGATAAACCAAATGTATGGTGATCAGAATGGAGATAATTGTCCAAATTTTTTTTCTATAAGGATGTGGGGTTTGATACATTGACACCCACACGCACACACACACATACATGGTGATTCAGCGTTCACGTGATAACTTAGTTTCCCGCGTAAACGCATGCTAATAAAAGCGGGGAACATCACGTGGTACGCTAGTTAGGATTTCGTCCCGGGACAAGAGCAGACATGTCTCCCTAACTCACACAAACACACTAATTGCGGGTAGCAATTAGTGGCGCAAATTTTTTTATTTTTCTTCTCACCGACATTAACACTATGATGCACATTAACTTTCATTCAAACTGGACCTTACATAAAATAACTTTCTACACATAAATTCACAATTTTTCCAACCTTCGTCAGTAGAAATCCACAGACTGCCTAAGACTACTACATTCGCATGTAAGTCTCCCTCTCTCTCTACTCAACGCACACACAGACACAGAACTTTGTCTTCTGTCTGACTTTCTTGCTTAAACGCATACACAGACACAGAACCTTGTTTTCTGTCTGAATAATTTCATTAAGGATTTGAACTTTGAACTCTTGACGATAATCTTAACGATTGTACAAACCTTTCTTTCAGCTAGAAAAAGAACTTCTCTTTCCTTAATTTTACTTACTTATGCATGCTCTCAACCCTATGTAACATTTGTTAATATATTGTTTTTCTGGTTACTTTCGCCTTTTCGTTCTTTCTTATCACCTGTTTTATTTCATGACACCATGTTACGTCGAGTCGACTCGTAAATCTAAATTAGTAATGGACGCCTTCGTCTGCTACAAGGAGAAGAAAACGTGAAACAAGATATTTTAATGTACACACAGAAATTACCATACAAAAAACAGAACAACTTAAAATAAACAAAAACAAAATGATTTTAAATGAATGAAATTATTTTTGAAACTATTATTTTGAAAAAGCTCTTGGTTAAATATGTATTATTTTTACATCCGAAACCACCCCACTCAATGTGAAATTTCAATCAATTTAAATTTGTAGGGAAAATTAGATAAACTTAGGACTCATTGCAGAATGTAAATCATCTATTATTTTTTTTACATCTGTTATTTCCCTCCTCCACGTAAAATTCATACCTTCCTATTAAAAAAAAACTTTTTTTCAATAAATAGTGAAATGTTAAAAGAATTATTTTCATTTTTTTTAGAATTATAAACTTTCAAAAATATTTTTAAAATACTTCAAAGGTTTGTTGAGGTTAGTTTTTTTATTACGTTTTCCTCTGTAAACTCTTGTAACGGTTTGGTTACCTGCAAACTAAAATCAAAAAATTAAGTAAAATCAAAACAAGATTTTTACCAAAATTTTGAAGGTATTAGAAGGGATTATTATTTATAATTTTGATCTGACTTGAAGGGAAATTTGAGTATAACCATTCTATTTTTATTTTATTTTCATAAACGCTTAATTTGTAAAAATTTTAATATCTATTTGATTAGTATTATAATACAAAACAAATTATCAGCTATATGTAAGTTAATGGATATTCTTTGATGAAGAATTCTTTATTCATATTCTCAGGTGAACATTTTTCAATGTTTACATATAACATATATTTCATTACGTATATTTAATAGATTTTTATTCTTAAGAAATTTAATAACATAGATTTTCATCTAGACACAAGAGGTATGGGTCGTTTAAAGACTTACATATTTTAATTTTTTTAAAAATGTTGCATTTGAATGTGGGAGTTTTATTTGTTTCCTTTAGATACTGAAAACATTTTGATAGGGATGTTCTATGTATGTTATTAAATGAAAAAGTGTGCTGATAAAATATGTTTTTCAGCAAATTCTTAGTACTACCAATATAAATTTTTATATTACTAGGGTTTTCCATAGAGCAATGGATTCTGTAAGGCACCTGTTTTCCAAAGGACAATCTATAAGGTTTCTACAATTACATTTATTCCTGTCTAAATTATTGATTTCAGTTATTGGATTCGTATTTTCAATTAGGGTTTAAATTTTATTTAAAATATTATTATTATTATGATTTCTTCTAATTTTTTTCCAGATTATTCATTTAATTATAACTTACTTTTAAAGTATTTTTATTGAAAATCTTGCTTAATGGATTATTATCCAAAAATGATTCTTCTTAATCAAAGCGAGAAATTGTTTGCCTACCTTGCTGCTAGCCATTTGGTTGAAAGTGTTTTATACCAAATAATTTTTTTATTTCTATTTTTCCTTCAGGTAGATTTTCTCTTTTACATATTTAATATTTGGGCTTTTATATCCATTATTTTATATCATGCTGTACAATATGTTGTATTGAGCAATTATTTTTTAAAAAGTGAATGCCGAAGAACTCAGAATTCTAAAACTGTTGTTTCTATTCACCTGGATATATTTTAGTTTTTTCTTTAAAATTGGTAAACAAATTCATGGTGTCAAAAGAATCCTTCCGGAGATTGGAGCAGAGAATGAAATGAAATGTAGTTCCTCAGTTATTCTTTTGATAGAGATTAACACTAAATGACTTTTAGTAGGATTAATTAACTTAATTTGTAATTTATTATTAAAATTAGTTTAGAGTTCTTAAAATAAAAGTTAAGAGTCTTTAGTAGAGATTTTACGATCTTATCAGCAGTATTTAGTTTGTTAGCAAAACTGGTGCCCCCTAAATACAAATTTGCACGAGATACTAGATTAGCAACTAGATCCCACCCTTTTACAGTGAAACCGATAAAATGCAGCCGTAACTTCTACTCCAACAGTTTCTTTCCTCGCACTTCCCGACTGTGGAATTCTCTTCCAAACGATTGCTTCCCCGACGGCTACAATCTCCAGGAGTTTAAATGTAAGGTCAATAGACACCTCCTAACACACTAACCTGCTCCCATTCTATCAAGCACTCTTCCCATCTGCCTAACCCTCATCCTCGCTATCCTTACTCATCTGTCACCTTCCTCCTGACATTCCCTATGTCTAACCACTCCTTCTCTTTACCTTCCCCTATGTAGCCCCATGCGCAATAGTGGCAGTGGAATGCCTTGCTTGGGGTGAAATGATTAAAAAAAAAAATTGGCTGTATCTCTGTTGAATTTCAAAATTATTTTGTATCTATCTAATTTATAAGCACTAGTAATTCTGTTTTTAAGAAGTTTGAATTAATGTATGGGTTTGTATTTGTAAATGTTTCTAGATTGATCAGATATAATCTAAAAGTTATTGGAATTTCTAATGGTGTTAATGTCTTTCTTTAGTATTTTTTTGGAAATGGTTATATGACTTGTATAATTTTATTTTGGGTATTAAGTTGAACAAGTCTTCTTCGAGGGAATCCAGCAATTTACATAGAGGTAGTGTTCTTTGTTTTGAGATTATATATATATCAGTTTGGTAGTTAAAAGTGTCAGCCAATTTGAGGTAGGAGTATGCTTTACACCTCAATCTCTTTACAAATATTATCATCTTTCACACTCATAGAGAGAGAGAGAGAGAGAGAGAGAGAGAGAGAATCAGCACAGTACATTCTCTTTACTACCAGTCATTAAACTTTACTACCAGTTATGAAAGCTCTTGCAGAGTGTATGCCTGTTAAGTCTGCCTTATTATTTTATTTTCTTGCAACAATTATCTGAAGTAGTAAAGTATATATATAAATTTCCGAATTCTACATTCTTTGAATAACTATTTCAGCAAGAAAATTCACGCACCTTCAGCAACGATCAAAAACAAATATTTATTAATTCAAATATGGTACAAAAATACACATGCAGGAAGCAATCTAAAAACATATCCATGCACAGGAAGTTTGAAAAAAAAAAAAAAAGGAAAAGGTGGGGGATGAAGAAAGAATTTTTAAAAAAAATTTGTCGGCCAGACATAAAATATCAGAGGAGAGTGTGAATTTTCTCGCTTAAATAATTATTCAACAAATGTAGAATTTGTATTTTTTTATATATTATACATATTTGGCTCTGTAAATATTTTACTATTTACATTAATACTAATTAGTACTAACATTTGAGTACTAATTAATTAATTAGTACTCAAATATTATACATATTTGGCTCTGTAAATAAATAATACTATATACATTAAGCCCTCCAGCTGGATCATTTTTAATATTAATAAAATTAATATTAATAGGATCTGTTTTGGTGGGGATTTTATTTATATGCTCTTCCCTTTTTTGTTCATTTAATACGCACACACACACACACACACACACACACACACACACACACACACACACACACATATATATCTTCTCTCTTATAAAAAAAATCCTGTTGTATATTTATATATTGAAATGTCAAAACTTAAATAAGTGCGTGTATAGGATACTAATTTTATAACATCCAATAATTAACTAAATCGAAAAAAAAAAGTAAAATTGTACACCCACAAAAATGGATCAGAATGACTGAAAAAATTTAGGAAAAACCCAGACTAAAGCAAATTTCACAAGTCAGTGTAAAAATTAAGATTCTGTATATTGGCTGGATAGGAAATAGCAAATTGCACTATGACCCCGGTCAATTTTTTTTAGCACCTAGAAAATGGGTATGTTGTTCAAGCCAGTCACATGACTAAATCCCACTACTTAACCATGTCCCTTGATTAGCGAAAAACAAAAGGGCACTGAGATCAGAGAGACCAGAGAACTGACAGACAGGTCCGTCGCAGACTCAACCGGACACTTTAGAGAAGAAGGAAAGGAAAACAACAATAACAAGACATCTTCAACTGACTCCTAAAAACTAACACTTGATAAGTACAATTTCCTTTATTGCTTCATCACCCTTTTTAACTCTGTTGTCAACCTTAAAAAAAAGGAAAGGAACACAGACTTTATTAGTAGCCTGATTAATCTTTTCAAATACACGCATTCTGCTACTTACTACTATTTCTATTTAAACCTTTTCCCTCTTATCTGTTTTCTCACTCACACTCTTTTTTCACCTTCAATTGATCACCCCATTTTCCTTTCCACTTACTCAGCAGCGGACACAAAAAGAAAAAATAACAAACATTACACTATAGTTAGTACTCTGTTGAATTTAAGACAGCGAAACATAGACACTTTTTTGTTCAAACCACATTCGCTTATAAAAAACATTATTTTTCAATCAAACAAGATATAAAAAATAAACAAATTGTTTATTCTGCATGTATGTTATTAAGTATACGATTTTAAAATTTTTTCAAGCATTTCTTATTGCGTTGTCTTTTCTTGAAATTTGTGTTGTATATTGTGGACAAAATATCCCGCATTAAATTCTATTTTTTTATACGAGTGTTCTGTACCCCACACGTGTGTATAAGGAGTAACAGACATTACCAAGCCATTTAAAAAGAAAAAAGAAACATTTTCAAATTAATTTCATTAAATTGTCAAATAAATTAAAATCCAGGAATTATCTGAATTTTGCAAAAATTTCCAAATTCTTGTTTCCACTGTGTAAAAATGAGCTAAACAAATTTACCGTAAATTATGTTCGCCGTAATAATGACAAAAAAAAAAAATTAAAATAATTCCTTAATTTTTTGGTAATCTTATTAAAAACAGTTTTCACTGTTGCTGTTCACTGTTCAGTAATGTTGCGCTTTCATTTTGAAAATAAAAAAATCATGCATTTTGTTTGGTGGAAACTAAAAAAGGCATACATAGCAATGGTGATTTTTTAAGCGTAGCTTATTTGTAGCAAAAATCCGAACTCATGGGACACCCAGTAAAGATCGAACTCAGTACTCAATCGTATTTGTTCTAGCGAGACACGCTTACTAACTTCAAACACTATGTCCAGATGTGCTACGCATCCATAGCAATGAGTAACATCTGATTGTTTTTTTATTATGATATTTATTGTAATTCGTTTGGTTTCAATCAAATGTGCATTTATAGAATTTATAAAAACAAAATAACATGTAGCGTGATGAGGATACATTATCATTTATAATTTATTTCGGGTCTTTGGTGTGGTGGGTATAAGTATTAAACACCGACAACTCATGCATTTCGAATATGTCCATTTTTTTAACACAGGGTACAAAATCTCGACTAACACCGTTATAATTTATCGTCGGCTTGCCGCTTGCATAATCTTTCATACAAAATATCTTTCAAAAGTTATTTCTTATTTGTTTTGTGCTTTTCTCATTTTGTTTAATCCTTTGCGTCATTTATTTCAACTTGGAGATTATTATACAAACTGAACTAACAACGGGAATCTTGTCAGAGAAAAGTACACAAAGAATCCAGTCGGTTTGTTTTTACTTTTCTCGTTGCATTTTCTGGTCTGAAAGGTAAGTAGAAGAATCGAAATAAGAAAAAAGAAATGCTTATTTACTCACTTGCTTCACCAATTTTTTTCTGTTTATTCTTTTTGTTAATGTTAGTAAAATGAAAATAAATTCAGTTATCATACACAACACATCATATCTTAAATACTGGAAATTTTTTACGCGTAGCCAATATTTTTGGTTGCTACGCATTATTATCGATATCTAGATTTAAATTGAATTTTTAAAAATAAAGAAGTTTTCTGGAAGCTTACATTTTCCACTAAGCAAAATATTCCGGTGAATTTCGAACTGAATTATTAATGATTGGAATCTGAAAGTTTCCTGATTTAAAAATGATTGCAATTTTTTAACTGTTTTTCATCTATCGACACATATTTTGTAAACAGAAGCTAATTCTCGGTTTTTTTAAAGAATCTTGCAAAAATTTCAGGAAGTTAATTAGTGTGTGTGGGTAACATATGTAAAAAGAAAAAAATTTTTTTACTAAGATTTCAGTCATTTTTATGAATAAGTCCTGAAATTTTCATAAAAATTCGACTATTATATGACTTTTGTAAGAATTTTCAAATTGTGTTTTTCACTGGCAAAAAAGTGACTTGCGTATTTATTACGCTTCTGCCCTTGTAAAAATTGCATCACTCACGGACCAAAAAAAAAAAAAAAAAAAAGGAAATTTTATACCAAAATTTCGAACGTGTTAGAAAGAATTAGAAAATTGAAAAATACTTTGATTGATCTCACCTTACAATAATAAAATGAATATTTCACCGATAAAACTTGCTTAATTTCTTTTTTAAAATGCATTGTGAAATTTTACAAGAATTTTTATTTTTATTAATTTTATTATAATAATTTATAAATTTTCAAAAGTTTTTAAAAATTTCTTCCTCATTGTTCATGCTAGGTTGTTAAATTAGTATGTAAAGACTATATTTACTAATCGAAAAGTGAAAAGCTTAATATAAATAGTCAAGCCATTTGATTTTTTAAATAATTAAAACATTTTGTGTGTGTGCTGATGACCCATATTTTCTTTTTACGGGTTGTCATATATGATATATATAATAAAAAACGTCATGTGTTTAAAAGGGTGTGCTCCTTACAGAAAAAAAACAAAAAAAACATTCATTTTGCGTCTGCGTTTCCTGTGCACTCTGTTTCAATATTCATCAGGCTTTGGAAATCGCCCCTTAAAAACTTGAAGCAAGTTTGTCTACATTTCTGAGATGATGTAGTATTTACAGTATTTACATTATTTGGACTATTGTCCTCATCTTTGTTGCCATTTTTGTATGACTTTTTGGCCATTGTATGCTCTGGCCTTCTTCAGGTGCTAGGAATTTCGAACCAAACACATTATTACAATCACTGGGGTATATGAACTCCATTCCTTATGTAGTAGTGCCTCTTTTAGAAGTCATGAGTTATCTCCCTCTAACCCACTGCTTTATCCCGGTACTGAACTCACAACTCCTTGGGTCAACACATGGGAATTAACCAATGTGTATATATATTTACTGGGACATATGTCCTTAAGGACAAGAACTTGACAAGAATTTTTGGAACTTATAAACCTAATGTCCAGTAACTCTTATTTACCAGAGTTCATATTGTAATTTTTTTGATGTTAATGATTTTCTCTATTATTTTTTACCAGATTGCAATTTTTGTATTGCAATTTTTGACACTAATTATTTTCTCTGGCACTTCATATAACAGGTTCCCATATTGTGTTCATCTCTATGCTTGGTTGGCTTTATTGTAAAACTGAAAATTGGCATCTGTTTATAAAATGTGTCAATCAAATGGCCAAAAAATTAAAACTTTTTTTAATCTGACAAATTTTAGATTTCAATCAATATAATTTCAACTTGAAATGCACTGGAATATTTTGCTTACTTTAATTAATAAATGTAATCTCCTGATTTTCAGCTAAAACTAAATTGAAAACTTCAAGAAAGCTTTTATATTTATTAAAATTTGTTTAAAACATAGCTATTAAAAACAGGTGAAGGTACTTGAATTATATTCATAAAAATTTTGGTACTTGAAGTTGCTAAGCTTGTTGTTGTTGTTGTCATCCCTCCTTCTATCTCTCTTTCTCTTCTGTGAATTGACCTATGACTCATCTGAACTTTATGGTTTAGTGCAGTTTATTTCTTTACAATTTGTTTGTAAATTACATTTCTGGTTCATTTAAACATTTTTGCTTGTAAGAAATCCACAAATATAAAAACAGAGATGAGCTTTAAAAAACAATTGTTTTCTGTTTTTAAAGGTCTGAAACAGTGGAAATATTTTTCTTAATTTCAGTGTGGAAAATCAATTTGCTTTACGAGCTTAGTCTTGGATTAAATTAAACTTGTATCTGAAGCCATTACTGTACTTGGCAAATTTAAATGATCAGTTCATGTTTTGTACAAAGAAGTAACACCAAATTAAAGAAAACGCTTCTGGACTGTAAACATTTATTATTTAATTGTTTAATTAGAAGTAATTTTAATTGCTTTTGTAAGTAACATATGTAATCTGGACACAACTGTCTAAAGGGAAAAGTTTTTCAATATATAATAAACTTTCACTGTAGTTTTCTTTTCTAAGTTTTAATTATAATAATTTATAAAAATTAAAATCTTTTAAAATTTCATGTTTACTTTAACAGGTGTTATTGATATTTAAAAAAGAACTATATTTATTGATCATAGATATCATAAATGTAGCTTACTACAATTCATTGACAATCTCCCATTATTTTAAAAATAATTTGGATTATTTTGTGTGCATATTAGATATATTCTTGACATTTTTGTCTTAAGAAAAATAGTTTTCAATGAACAATGAATTTTGACAGGAATCATTTTTTGAAATTCTAATTAAAATAATTTATAAAATTTAAAATCATTTAAAATTTTATATTCAACAGGGAGAATTCTTATTTATCAGAAAACTTAAGTAAATTTGTAATTGGTTGTTTTCAAATTTTCCTTGACAATTATTTTTCTAACGAAATCTGTCAGGCCAAAGTAACTAAAATTCGATTAAATATTAGTTTATTTGACTATTTTTTAAAATTCTAAACGTTAATATATTAGTTAAAATATATAAAAATAGATGCACTTACATGAAGTAATTTTAGTCATATCCTTGTAGAAAATATTTCTAAATATATATCTATTGAGATAGTTGTCAACACTTCAAAAACATCCCCTGATATGTTGAAAAATGCTTCCCTGCAATATTTTCTACAGTTAGAAAAAAATCAATGATGATTTATTTCTTGCCAACATTATATGAATCACACTTTATGAAGATCATATAGAATTTAGTTTGATATTAGTTGAACAGAATTTCTGCAGAAATCTATCTTAAAAATGTGTGAAAACTGATAAAATTGGGTATTTTTATTTCAGTAAAACACTGAGGTAATCACATGAAGTGTTTTCCTTGCAAAGGTTCTAATGGGAATTCTGTAAAAACTTTAATTATTTATTAAATATTGAAATTTTGTGCTTAGCCAATACTTTTTTGAAGTTAAACATATTAATTGTAATATCACTTTCAAAAAGTTTGATTTTATAGAACTGATATAGAATGATTTTATCTCAGAATTTTCTAAATATTCTCCTTGTGTTGATATCAAGTTGTGATCTTTGATTCATATCAACAAACTAATAATTGCCAGACTGAAATCAACATCTTGATTTCTACAACTTGTGAAAAAAGAAATAGAATTTATTGATTGATATTTAAAACTGATTCCATATTCTCTATGCTTTCAGTTATAAAAAAATGAGGTTTCTCTTGGTCATTATTATTTAAATGTACTGTTTTTCTCCTTGTTTCAATATTATATTAAAAGATTACTATATGAAATATAATGGATTTCATGTATTATTCATGGTTTGTTAAAATATGTCTCTTTACTTTTTTATTACAGGTATTTGGGTGAAAAAGAAAATCACAATATACAAACTGTTATTATTGTAATTTAAATGATAAAAGAGAAGAATTTGTACTTTCCATCAATAACAGAGAAATATATGTTGAAAACATCTTGGAAAAGTTGTGTGTCTATATTTTCATCACATAAAAAAACCTGTAATTTGTAACAGGTTACTTATTTTTTGATAGAATCTTTGTATTATATGAGTATTAATTAGAGGCCTATCATTTATTTAAAATTGCAAATTATTGCTATGATTTTAATTTAGTTTGCCATGTGGAAATGTCACTACAAACAAACAAGATACTTGTGAAGTTTGTGTTCTGCTTGAAATGCCATGTGTGAATACATATTCATTTGAAACTATATTCTTGTATTGTTTCTCAAACTGCCATTTTCATGAACTCAAATTTGAAGTGCAATATGCAAACACACACTACAAAGAATCCTTATTCTTCTGAAGTTTGTGGATTTACATTTTTAAATGAGTCAAATTTGAAATGCCATATGCAAACAAAGACTGGAGAGAAACCATATTCTTGTGAAGTTTGTCAAGCTGCATTTTCGCAGTTGTCAAATTTGAAGCGCCATATATTAACACATACTGGAGAGAAACCACATTTTTGTGAAGTTTGTGGATCTGGATTTTCAATAAAGAGTAATTTAAAAAGACATATGCGAACACACACAGGAGAGAAACCACATTCTTGTGAAATTTGCGGATCAGCATTTGCATGCAAGACAGTTTTAGAGGGACATATGCAAGTACACATTTCTGAAAAACCATATCCTTGTGAAGTTTGTGGATCTGCTTTTTCAAGTAAGCCACTTTTAAAGCTTCATGTGCGAACACACACTGGAGAGAAACCATATTCTTGCGAAGTTTGTGGATCTACATTTTCACGGGTGTCAAACTTGAAGTGCCATATGCTAACACATACTGGAGAGAAACCATATTCTTGTGAAGTTTGTGGATCTGCATTTTCGAAATTGTCAAATTTGAAGTGCCATATGCGAACACATAGTGGAGAGAAACCACATGTTTGTGAAGTTTGTGGATCTGCATTTTCAATAAAAACTAGTTTAAAGACACATATGCGAACACACACTGGAGAGAAACCATATTCTTGTGACATTTGTGGATCCACATTTTCATTTATGTCGTCTTTTAAATGCCACATTCAAACACACACGGGAGAGAAACCATATTCTTGTGAAATTTGCAGATTAGCATTTTCACACAAGACAGTTTTGAAGAGGCATATGCAAACACACAGTTGTGAAAAACCATATCCTTGTGAAGTTTGTGGATCTGCATTTTCAAGCAAGCAAGTTTTGAAGGTTCATATGCGGACACACACTAAAGAGAAACCATTTTCTTGTGAAGTTTGTGGATCTGCATTTTCAAGTAAGCATCATTTGAAGAGTCATGTGCGAACACACACTAGAGAGAAACCATATTCTTGTAAAGTTTGTGGATCTGCATTTTCACACTTGTCAAATTTGAATTGCCATATGATAACACATACTGGAGAGAAACCACATGTTTGTGAAGTTTGTGGATGTGCATTTTCAATGAAGCCTAATTTAAAGAGACATATGCGAACTCACACTGGCGAAAAACCATATTCTTGTGATGTTTGTGGATCTACATTTTCAGTGAAACCAAATTTGAAAAGACATATGCGTATACACACTGGAGAGAAAGCATATTCTTGTGAATTTTGTGGATCTTCATTTTCGCAGATGTCAAATTTGAAGTGCCATATGCTAACACACACTGGAGAGAAACCACATTCGTGTGAATTTTGTGGATCTGCATTTTCAGCTAAGTCATCTTTGGAGTACCATATGCGAACACACACTGGAGAGAAACCATATTCTTGCAAAGTTTGTGGATCTTCATTTCCACAGAAGTCACCTTTGAAGAAACATATGCTAATACACACTGGAGAATAATTATAATCTGATGTTTGTAGATTTGTACTTTTAAGTAACTCACATTTCAAGTGCCATATGTAAGCACACAATGGAGAGAAACCACTTTTTTCTTAAGGATGTGAATTTGCCATTTCTAACATTGCCATTTGTTGAACACACCCTTGAGAATATTAAATTTGTATGTTTCAATCACTGTAGGAATGACTGCAGAAATATACCTTTGTTGTTTATGTCATTTTTCTTCTTTTTTTTTTTTGGACGATAATGTTTTAGTGATAAAATTCTTAGATATTAACCCATCCCTGGGACAAGAAAAGGTGGAATCATCCACTTCCCAAAAGTCAAGTTCAATCAGTTCTGCTTGGGTGATCATGTCTCAAAAGAGATTTCCTGCAAGTGTTTTGCCATTAATTCTCTGGTAAATTGGGTGCCTATCAAGCCTAAAGAACCCAGTCATTCCTGTGTTTTTCCCCTAACTGAAGGGAACAGACAGTTTAATACCTTTCTGAAGAATATTTGTGTGTAAGTGAATGTAACAATTTGATTGTAAATTTTGAGCCATAATCTATTACACCTCCTACACTTCCATGCTTACAATACCAGGTATTCCTAAGAAATTTGCAAATTCTATGTTGCTTAACTTCAGTGATTGTATTGTACTTGGTGTTCCTGCATGATATGCCCAAAATCCTACAAAAGCAAGGTTTTTGTCTTAAGTATACATACTGTTTGGAGTTATTGCAGATAATATCATTAGTCGTTAAATACTTAAAAAATCAAATGTTAATTGACCATCAAATAAAGAAGTAAATCAGTTCAAGTTTTATTAATTTAATAACCTTAAATATATAATAATTTCCATAGACTTGTACGTTTGTATGTTGATAAAATAGACTTTTTTCATAAGTGGAAAGAATAATTTCTCCAAGAATATTTTAGACGTTTAAACAGTTTTGAGAAAAATGCCCTTAACATTTTAAGATGTGTTCAATTATTGCATAACCCGAAAAGAGATTATTCAAGAAAAACTATTTTTATTTTGCTATTTTGTTCCTTGTTAAGATTTTGCAAGATTTTTTCAAATAGAGAAATATTCTACATTAGAAATACATTACTTTATACTTTATTCATTTCTTTGATTTTCACTCCAGATTATTTTTCTATCATTCAAGTTTTACTATTAAGCAAAGAGTAATTTACTAGATTCTCTATGTTGTGACATTAAATTCACTGCTCTGAATCACATTGAATTTTATGAAAAAGTAAGAAATATTGCTTTTATGTCTTTAACTGGGATCATCTTGATAAAACATAATTTTAGAAGGAGCTTTTAAACTGGCTTCCTTTGCCTAAATATGTTCTTGCCTTTTTTAATGGGTTTTCATTTTTGGTTCATTTGTGTAAATATATGAAAACTTTCAATATGTTTGCATTAATTTTCTAAAAAGTTGAAAAAGAAAAGCTTTATTTTATCAAAATAGACACACAAATAATCTTGAAAGTTCTCTTGATACATAGACCTAATGAATTTACTGTTATCATTAATGACTGTTACAATACTTGGTCTGAAATGTTGAGCTGCTCTTATCAGATGACCTTATTCAATTTTAGTGTGCTAGTTCTGGCAGACTTCATGTATTTTATAGTGTTATAGGGCACTGCATAGTCTTGTCACTTTTGCTGCATCAGGTTTTTCTGTCTGGTAGTGGATGGTTCTCTTGCAGAGTCAGTTACATGGATATGGAAAATAACCAACAGAAATGAACAAGAAAAGGTTTGATTGCCATTTAATATAATAAAAAATTATGTTTATATAGAAAGGTATTTACAGTGTATATGAGATGAGGATGAAAACTTAACTTTTGTTCATAGTATGAAATAAAAAATGTGCACTTTTTTCTTTGTCTTATTTTATATTTTGTTTACTTTCTTTTCAAAATTGTGATCTTTCTTTTATTGAAGCCATGAAAGCATGAGTTTTCTTTCAGTTGTAATGATTTAATGTTAAATTGACCAGTGCATTCTCAATTTTCCTTCACTGGAAATATCACACATACCCTTACGTTTGGTGATTATCACACTTAGTAATGGACTTTTGAATTTTGCTTTGTAACGATTAAGTCAAGTAAATGTCCATATGTGGCATGGGATTAGTAAATTAGATTAGATATTTGATCTACTCATTAATTAATCACCTCATGTTGATAAGATAAAATGATATGTTTATCCCTCAAGGCCTGCTGTCCAAATGATTATCAAGTAATATTTCTGCAGAAACTTTCACACTGGATCATGTGTGATGTGCTGATTTTAGCCATCAGCCAATCCTATTTCTAATAGTCATTTTCAGGTTTATGTTAATGTGACTGCTGATTTTGTAAGGTTGCCAGATAAAGAAAAGTGTGAGAGAAGTGATTACATAAGAACGTAATAGTATGTATAGAGTCTTCCTTCCTATCCAAGGCCTTTCAACAATCCCAATTCCTCTTTAAGCCCTTAGTGAAGAAAGAAGGCATGACAATTCCATTCATACTCAATATTTCTCAAACAATCACAGTCACCAGAAACATTGTGGAACATTCATAAGGTTTGTAGAGCTATTTAACATGTGTTCAGTTCACATTTGGGTCCTGATCAAATTTATATCATCAGATAAATTCCAAAGCATACCAGGCTCTTGAAGTTCCAATTGTCTTTCAAAAATCTTGAAATCATAAATACACTAAAAGACTGTCTTCATTGATACATTTTCAACTCGGCTTTCTGTTTATCATTGACAATGTCCTTTGTGGAATCTTCATGACGTCTCTTAAATCTTTCAGAAATTAACCATTTTCTACCAATTCTTATTACAATGAATGCTGAATTATTGATCAAGGAACATTGAAATCATTTTGGTATATGGCACTCATATTGTCTTCAAAAACTTCTAGAATATCATTGAATTGAGTCAGTACCATTTCATTTTCAATGGGTGCTTG
Organism: Ascarosepion bandense; assembly: GCA_037127315.1. NCBI lineage: Eukaryota > Metazoa > Mollusca > Cephalopoda > Sepiida > Sepiidae > Ascarosepion > Ascarosepion bandense. The sequence goes on along the minus strand of JBBBDQ010000328.1, from coordinate 7,183,773 downwards.
TAATGTTGAGTAAAGAAAAAAGTCCATACCCAGAAAGAAATATTATTTCATACTTTCCATAGCAAATAATAGACCAATAATTTGCTACTTCACCAATATTTAGAAAACGAAATTGTGAAATTTGTAATATGCATTTTTATTTATACTGAAAAATTTAACATTTCTTTTTCTTATAAACCAAAACATACTTTGGTATATTTCATATTTTAATTGATGATTTGCTTTTTCATTTCTGACTGACAAAAGACTTTCTTCATTGGTATTAATGAATTAATTGAATGAGTTACATGTGAGGTTCAAGGACAATGAGATGGCAGTGAGGAATGTGAAAGAGATCACTGCATATATATATATATGTGTGTGTGTACATAAGAAATATTTTACTACAAAGTTACAGTAACATTTTATCTTTTATTGCAACAACCAATATATATATATATACACACACACTATGTCACAGATTACAATTTAACAACATAAAAAAGTATATCTCAATATTCTGTTGTGTTTTCTGGTATAAGTTTTTCCTGTCTATTTTTTTCACAGCATTAACTTGAAAGATTTCTCTGCTACAATTTGGACATAGATACTTAAAGTTACAGTAAGTTGTTATGGTTTTTGGTTTACAACCAAATCACTACACACATAACAGTTATAAGCAACCCCCTTATTTTCAGTAGTGGTAACATACTTTACTAATTGCTTCATATCATTACTGACTTTTAATCTTTCAACAATAAATTCATTTAAACTAATCTGATGAATCTCCAGCTTGTGTCCAGTTCTCATTACATCTCCCATGGCTCTCTTCAGATCTATGCTTCAAAGTGACTTTTGTTGGTGAGTTGCTTCAGAATGCATACTTGGCAATGTTATGATTATTCATCAAAGTAGATCTTGATCATCGACAATTCAATTCCCATCACAAATGTTTACATAAGCAGATATGCCTAGATGTCTACTTGAACATCTCTTCCACATTCCTGACAGACAAAAGATTTTCTTCTGGGTGTTCTTAGCCTGAACCTAGCAACTCGTCTAATGGCATTTTTTCTTATTTATATAAAATATTTAGATTTGAGTTCCTTTCAGTGAATTTGCAGCACACCCACTATTCATTGCTACTGAATTCTTTTCAGAACATCTTCAGCTATCTTGCTCTCATTTATTTAAAAAGTGCAGTTCTCCCAAGAAATTGTGAATTCCAAGAAAATAATCAATAACATAGAATCAATACATTGCAGAACCCTTCATGAGATAATTTTGAACTGTAAGCAACATAAATAAAGCTTCTGAAACTAAGGCAACTTTTCATGTCCATCAAGTTTGAAGTGTCACATAAAAATACACCCTGGCATGTAAAAGTATTCTTGTGCATTTTACAAATCTTCACAGAAAACACATTTGAAATGCCTTATGCAAGCACACACTGGTAAGAAAGCACATTCTTGAGAAGTTTGTGCATTTTCATGTAAATCAGGTCTGAACTGTTATATATGAATATACACTTGAAATAAATCATATTCTTTTAGAGTTTGTGAATCTTTTTCTAACTGAATTCATATTTGGCATCCCATATTCAAACATTTACTGAATACAAAACATATATATGCATATTTTGTAGATTTATGTTTGTAGATTAGATATATGGCATAATGTTCAAATTTCTAGCAGAGTGAAAAAATTTTTGAAATTTTCATATCTGCATTTTTACTGATGCCAACATTGTTGAACTGCATGTAAACAAAAAAAAGAAACCATATTTATGTCAAAATGTCACTGATTTGTTTACAAGGTGGAGTCAAATTAAATGATTTATTTTACACTCAAAATCCATGTTTCTTCAAGGTGCAATTGAAGAATAACTAAAACTCTTATGGCACACTTTACATTTTAATACAATTTATTGTATTTTATGTGGAATAAATGTATAATTACTTGTATGTCTGTATGTTTACTCTTCAGCCTGTTCATGAAATTGCATTTGCCGATATTGTAGATTATTAAAAATAATCTTATATTTGTAATTTTACAAGTTAGGGAGGAAACTTTGGAATCATTCAGTTACTATTTATTTAAAATAATTTGCAAATCATTAGATATTTCAGTCTATTTCTTAAGGAATTTTATATTTTCATTACTTAATAAAGAACAAGTTTCAAGTCCAGACTACGTTTTATCACCTCCATTTTGTGAAGAAGAAAAGAATAAGAAATTGTGTAAAAAAAAAAAAAAAAAAAAAAATGAAAAAAGATAAAACAAAATTATGTTAATATAAAATAATTGTTTTATTGACAAATTTCTGTTCCTTATCTTAAAATATTCATTGTGGTATAATAGATGTTGAATTGGAATGAGAAATTGGAGGGCCAAGATTAAAATCCAGATAAACATTGCATCACAATGCACATCCTTCAGTCAAATAATTGACCCATTTTGCAAGCTAACTTGACATTTGTTTGTCATCCAATAAAAAGGCCAGAGTCACATCCTGGAGCAAATTTGACTGTCACCAGAAAGAAAAATACAAGTGTAATTAATAGGAAAGATAGTTTACTCACTCCCTAGATCGGCACAAATAATGCCTTTTGATAAGAACTTTCTAGAAATGCTCATATATTTATAGTTGAGAGTACAAAAATGTGGTATTTTTCAAGGAAGAGTTGCATTTTCCATTGAACAAAATTCTTCGCTTGAGAAGATGTTTTGCAGAGAGATTTTTCTGCTTGTTTTCACAAGGAACAAGAAATTTAAGTCAAGCTGCAAGAACCAGCTATGTGCCTTCTACAGCAGGGCTTGTGAGGAGTCTGTTAAGCTATGCTCCTTTGATCAGAACTTTCTAGGAAAGGAAAAACTCATATATTTATGGTTCAGAATGCAAGAAAAATAGTAGTATTTTGCAAAGAAAGTTGGATTTCTCAGTGAATTAAATTCTTCCTTAGAGTGGATGTTTTGTAGAGATATTTCTCTGCTTTTTTCCACAAGGAATGAGAAATTTGAATCAGCTTCCAGATCAGGTTGTGTCTTCTGCAGTAAGGTTTCATCACAACCACAAGGACATCATCCTTGCTTAATTCAGTATCTCCTGTATTTATATCATTATGGGCTGTAAGTTTATATAGAATAAATAATCCAACAAAATCAGAAGGCTTGGCAGAATTCAGTGATCCCATTGTCATGTCAAAATTTTCTTTTCTATTATTTTTCATCTACTGTTCTTTATTATAAAAGAGAACTGATTTTTTTGTATTCATAATGATGTTACATTCCTCATTCGATAGATCCAAGTAAACAGTGGCAAATTCTAATGTAGTAATGGTCAGTGTTTTTGATATTGATGTATAGTATTCTTCAATAACAAATTGGATTTGAGAACAGTTGTTTTTTCCTTTATATTACAGAACCAATTTTTTACATTGGTGGTATCAATCCATTGCTTTAATCCAAGGTAATACTTTGTTTATTTACCCTTTTGAATATATTTTTCTGGGATTGGAAGAAGTAAAATTATACTTGTAAGGAGGTGTGTGTGTGGGGGGGGGGGGTAAATTTTTCTAGTTCTATGTGCCTTGCCTTTTCTGGATGTCTCAGTTTCAGTTAATTTCCTTCAGTAACTCAACTCTAAGTTTACGGTCCCTCTGCTATGGCTAGGTATTGAACTCAGAACTCTTCGAGTAAAATCAGTTTTGGATTATTTCAATTAATGTTTCTATCTACTGGTGTCTTGTGCCTGAAAACATTGTGGATATGACAATAAAAATTTGAGGACAATAACTTCAATGTAAATAGTTACATAGTACATTTCAGAAATACAGACAGAAGATCATAAACACTATTGATATACTTTGTAAATCAATTTTACAATTTTTATTTTTTTGGCTCTTAGTTGCTTTCCTGGTGTGTCTTTATTTCTGCTTTTTATTTTGAATTTTTCTTAAAGAAAAATATTCAGTGTTCAATTTCAAGATTTTAAAGGCTGGTTTTCAAAGAAATAAGTTATTTTAACATTCGAAATTCAGGCAGAACACAACAGTTTTAGCTTGAGTAATTGAAAGCAGATTTATAGAAACTATCTTGTTTGTTGGCTATTACGGTTTCTGTATTTTGCTTAATTCAGCAGTAGCAGCAATCCAAGTAATCAGCAGGGTACAACCAGAAATCCAAGAAATCATAAAAAAACTATTTTCCACTTTTCCTTTTCAGCAGCCACTACCTTCAAGGCATAAATCAAATAGCTACCCATAAGCCTTGCTGCAGAAAACAATCTCTCCTGGCAGCTGATTCAAATTTCTTGTTCCTTGTGGGAACAAGTAGAGAAACTTCTTTACAAAATATCTACTCAAAAGAGGAAAAAGATCAAATAATTTCAGAAATACAGACAGAAGGTCATAAACACTCTTGACAAAATTTGTAAATCAATTTTACAATTTCTATTTTTTGGCTCTTAGTTGCTATTTTGGTGTGTCTTTATTTCTGCTTTTTATTTTGAATTTTTCTTAAGGAAAAATATTCAGTGTTCAATTTCAAGATTTTAAAGGCTGGTTTTCAAGGAAATAAGTTATGTTAACATTTGAAATTCAGGCAAAACAATAATTTTACCTTGAGTAATTAAAAGCAGATTTATAGAAACTAACTTGTTTTTTTTTTTGGCTATTGCAGCAGGTGTGGGTTTCTGTATTTTGCTCAATTCAGCAGTAGCAGCAATGGAAGTAATCAGCAGGGAACAACCAGAAATCCTAAAAAAAGGTGGATGAGTCCTATTCAACTAGTCAATGTATTTTCCACTTTTTCTTTTCGGCAGCTGCTACCTTCAAGGCATAAATCAAATGGCTATCCAAAAGCCTTGCTGCAGAAAACAGATAATCTGTCCTGGCAGCTGATTCAAACTTCTCGTTCCTTGTGGGAACAAGTAGAAAAATCTCTCTACAAAACATCTACTCAAAGGAATAAATTTGTTCACGGGAAAACCCAACATCTTTTCCCTGAAAAATACCAGTATTTTTGCACTCTCAACCATAAATAACAGCTGTTAATCAGTTATTTTTAGCCTTGGGTTGTGTTTATGCAACTGGGAAAAAATTTCTACAAAGTTTGTAAACTGTCCACAATATCTGAATCAGAATTCAGCTTAACATATAAGGATTTTAAGGATGTAACAATTTTTTTAAAAAATAAACAACATTTATAAAATGAGCAGCCTCTGTGTCTACTTAAAATTCTATTTATACAAGAATTTGCTTTTTTAGAGGATTTTTATCAAGAGGGCATAAACATGCTGCACATCTAGAGAATGAGTAAGGTGTAGCACAAAGGGCAACTCAAAAGTCTTGCTTTAAAAAAGGCAGGTTTGGTCCTTACAGCTTGACACAAATTTCTCTTTCCTTGTGGGAACAAGTGTAAATATCTCTCTACAAAACATCTACTCTAGGGATAAATTTTGTTCAGTAAGAAATCCAGCTGTTTTCCCTACAAAAAACACTGTTTTTTGTACTCTCAATCATAAATATATGAACTTTTCCTCTGCTAGAGAGTTCTCATCAAGTAGGTATTTGGTGCCTACTTAGGGAGCAAGTAACCTCCTTTGTTATGATTTATTGTCTGAACACTATCTTTCTTCCAGCATGTGAAATCTTTGAGAAATACATATCAAAGACATTATTTTACTCATGTGAAGCGGAAAAAAAAAAATAATGAGGTCATTAAAAAAGTGTAACTATTCATTAGTGGGAGGTTTTATATAAGCGAATGCAGTCATTGAAAATAAAACTGTTATGTAATCAGAATTCACAAAATGTTTCAAATAAGAACCCCCAACATTTTCCATCAGATGTGATTAATTTAGTGGCCACTGAATAAATGTTTTTGTAACATCATTGAATCTGGCAGCTAAAAGCTGAAGATTTAATATTTATTTTTGATTAAAAGAAACATCTTGTATATTGTCATCATTCAATTCACATGCAAAGTGAAAACCCTTATTAAATTAGCGACAATTCACAATATGGTTAATGAAAATTTTTTAATCTTTCATGTGTAAATGAAACAATGATATTTTCAATTTATATTACATTTTTTCCTCTCACACCAATGAGGCAATTCTTTTACAAATTGATGAGGATGAATCTTTCCCAGATTGGTTACAATGTTGAAAATGTTAGAAGAAAAGTAAAAAGATTTTATCTAATATGTTTCAATATGCAACTTTCAAAGCTTTTTTGAAATGAATATCTGTTATTAGAGATGGAACAGTAGTTTAATCAGCATTATGAGAAGACATCAAATAACATTTTAAGCCTGTTTTATCAGAAACTCTTAGTCACTGAACAAATTTTATTCTAAAATCATTGAAAATTGTAGATAAAAGTTGGACATTTGATTGTTTTTCATTGGTTAACAATCAACAATATTAATATCACTCAATGTGTAAATTAATGTTTGGATATTTTTTGACTTCATTTTTCAATTTTATAAATATATGCCCACATGTTTCACATAAATATAGTATCTTGGTAGTATGTTTTTAAATGTTTGTTTGGAGTGAAAATGTTAAACACGGCTCACATGCATAGAACAATCCTTCAGAGAACTTTCAAATGTGGTTGAAGTTCACCATACTTTTATTCAGTCTGTATCCTCTAACAATCTTAAAAATTAAGCCCTTAAAGTCTTTCTTGTTAACATTGCTTTTTTTCATCAAAATATATTTGCACATCTCTTTTTAAATATGATCTTACTAAAATTGCTAAATTTGACACATCACATTGTTTTCATCTAGTGTATATCTTTACATGAGAACAAAGGGGCATGACTTGGTACTTATTTAGGGAATGAGTAAGCTGTAGCTCTAGGGCTACTCACAAGTCTTGCTTTACAAGAAACGCAGGTTTGGTCCTTACAGCTTGACTCAAATTTCTCTTTCCTTGTGAGAACAAGTGGAAACATCTCTCTACAAAACATCTACTCTAGGGAAAATTTTGTTCAGTAAGAAATCCAGCTCTTTTCCTTGAAGCAAAAAAATAAAGAGGTCATTAAAAAAGTATAACTATTCATTAGTGGGAGGTTAGAGAAGGCAGGGATTGAAAATTGAAATGTTATTTAATTAAAATTATCAAAATATTTCAAACAAGAAACCCCAACTTTTTCTATCAGATGTGATTAATTCAGTGGCCACTGAATAAATGTTTTTGTAACATCATTGAATCTGGCAGATAAAAGCTGAAGATTTAATATTTATTTTTGATTAAAAGAAACATCTTCAGTATTGTCATCATTCAATTCACATGCAAAGTGAAAACCCTTATTAAATTAGCAACAATTATCTATATGTATAACGAAAAAAATTTAATCTTTCATGTGTAAATGAAACAATGATATTTTCAATTCATATTATCTTTTTTCCTCTTACACCAATGAGGCAATTCTTTTACAAATTGACAAGGATGAATCTTTCACAGATTGGTTAAAATATTGAAAATGTCAGAAGAAAAGTAAAAAGATTTTATCTAATGTGTATCAATATGCAACTTTCAGAGCTTTTTGGAAATGGATATCTGTTATTAAAGATGGAACAGTAGTTTAATCAGCATTATCAGAAGACATCAAATAACATATCAAACCCGTTTCATCAGAAACTCTTAATTAGGTAGTCACTGAAAAAGTTTTATTCTAAAATCATTGAAAATTTTAGATAAAAGTTGGACATTTGATTGTTTTTCATTGGTTAGCAATCAACAATATTAATATCACTCAATGTGTAAATTAATTTTTAGATATTTTCGTGATTTCATTTTTCAATTTTGTTAATATACGCTCACACATTTCACATGAATATAATATCTTGGTAGTGTGTTTTTAAATGTTGCTTTGAAATGAAAATGTTTGGAGGGAAAATGTTAAACATGGTTCACATGTATAGAACAATCCTTCAGAAAACTTTCAAATGTGGTTGAACTTCACCATTATTTTATTCAGTCTATATCCTCTAACAATTTTAAAAATTAAGCACTAAAAAGTCTATCGCATTAACATTGCTTTTTTCATCGGAATATGATCTTATTAAAATTGCTAAATTTTACACTTTACATGAATTGTTTTCATCTAGTATATATCTTTACATGAGAGCATGCTAACAAGTGTGTGTTTGCATATGTTTTTCAGTGTGATCAATGTGTAAATACCAAATTACACACTTAAAATGTTTTCTCATGAATACATATTTGCATGTTTTTAAAGGAACATTCTTTGAAAATGCTAACTTATATAATTTGCACGAGCATAGATTCTCTCCTGCATGTGTCCTCATAGAAGTTTGAAAATTTGAACTATGAGAAAATGCTTAACCACACACTTCACAAGAATAGGGTTTTCTTCCACAGTATGTATTTGCATATGATTAACATAAACTCCACGCACTTAATATGAATGTAGTTCATCACAAGTGTGTATAGACATTTTATTAAAATTGAACTCTGAGAAAATGCTTTAAATGAATGTGTTTTTTCCCTAATATATGCACAAATGTGACCTTATAACATTCAAATCTTTAAAGACTATGCTCTGCACATTCCACAAGGACAAAGATTTGTTACCAGTGTACATTTGCTTATATCTTAATAATCGTATATTCTGAGAAAATGTTGAACCACACACATGAATAAGGTTCCTCACCAGTAAATATTCACATGTGACAATTGAAGTGAAAATTTTGAACTATTTTTCATGAATCATGTTTCCACAAAACTATGTTTGCACAAGTGAAATTTGAACTGGCATAAACATTTGTGCTGCAGGCTTAAAATGATTATGGTTTCTCACCAGCATATGTTTGCAATTAATTTTTTAACTTTTAACTATAAAAAATTTTAGGTTACATATTTCACATATATATGGTTTTTCACCAGTGTGTATTTTCATGACAACTGAAACCCGAGTTAGAGAAAATGCTAAATCACATATTTTAAATGAATACGGTTTCTCACCAGTAAGCACATGAATCTATGGCAATGTAACAATGACTTATCTGAAAACTTTGCACTTCACACTTCACATGAATAACGTTTTTCACATGTATGTGTTCGCACATGACTTTGTAATTTTGAACTTTCTGAAAACTTTGTAGTATATATTTTGCAAGAATATGGCTTTTCACCAGTGTGTATTCACAAATGAATTTTTAATCTTGAGCTCTGAGAAAATGCTGAACCATACACTTCCCATGAATATGGTTTCTCACCAGTATGTGTTTGCATATGACATTTTATTATTAATCCCTCTGAAAAGTTAGCACTACACACTGCATATATTATTTTTCACCTGTGTGTATTTGCATACGATTTTTAAAATTTGAGCTCTGAGAAAATACTGAACCACATACAACACATGAAGTCTGTGGATGCCGTCATTGTGAGCGATGAAGTAAATGTGTTGCCATGACAACAAGAGTCTGATAAGTGCTACTTTTTTCTGACAAAAAGCAATTTTTTTATTTATGCAAATTTTGTTTATGCTCCTTATGATTTGGTTATTATACAAGTTAAACAAATCTTTTGCTCATATTAAATTGTTGCAATACATCATGTGGCTTTAGCCTGGGATTATTGAGAGACAAAGAACAAAGAGAAAAGCAACATGGTGTGACAGATGACGGACATTGTGGTACTTTCAAGAGATTTAAAACGTACAACTGGTCCACCGAGCAAACATAGTAATTGTTTAAGTTATTTTAAGTATTGTTAAGTATGTAAATAAGGGATTTATATTGATTTGTTTCATGTTTCCTCATATTTTATTTAAAATCTATCATTTTCCACAAAGCTGTTTGTAGCCGTCTTTATTTATTGTCTGTTTTGTTTTATGCAGTTTTCACGGTGTTATGAAACTCCTGAATAAAGTCACGAAAACATCAATATGAAGCATAGACCATATTTTGTTGATCAGTGTATAAATATGGTTTCCTGCCAATATGAGTTAGCAAATGAATTTTTAATCTTGATCTCTCATAAAATACTGAACCACACATTTCACATCTGTTTGATTTCTCAACAGTATGTTTTTGCATTTGGCATTTTAAACCTAATTTTCGTGAAAATGTTGAGCTACACATTTTGCAAATGGTTTTTCAGCAGTATTTGTACTTATGATTTTTTTATCCTGAACTCTGTGCAAACGTTAAAACACAAATGCAAATATTGTGCCTCTATACAATATTTTTCATCAATAAATTGTTAATGTCAACTGCTGAATATTTTGTACCACATTCTTTAGATGAATATGATTTTTCCTCCATTGTTTAGGGATCACTTTTCATGGAAATAACATCTCCATAAAAATATAGCTTTGTATTTGTGACTTTTTAGAAATTATTTTTAATTAACAATTTAAAACACTAATAAACATATTTAAAAAAAGGTTTTTGGCTGCAAATTTTTTCAGGTCTATAGTCATTAAACAGAAATTCCAACATATTAATATCAGACATTTATATATGTTCCATGTAAGATGTAAAAGCTTAAATTATTTCCGAAATACTAAAAGAATGCTATAAAAACACATGATTTAAAATTTTGACAACTTAAGTTGTAAAATAATAATAGTAATAATAATAATAATAATAATAATACCAAATATTAATAAAATACTGTCAATTTGCTTCAAAGTTAATCTTTATTGCAGATCTCTTTTCATGAAAATGCGATCTGAACAAGAAATTGTTTTTCACCACTGTGTGTTCTCATATGACATTTTAAATTTGAACTTAGAGAAAATAAAGAACCACATATTTTACATGAGTATGGTTTTTCACCAGTATGTTTCACATATGTATGACTATTTAATTTTGAACTCTTGAAAACTTTTTACTGCATATTTTGCAAGAATATGGCTTTTTGCCAGTGTGTAATCACAAATGAATTCTTAAACCTGAGCTGTGAGAAAATGCTGAACCACACACATCACATGAATATAGTTTCTTACCAGTATGTATGTGCATGTGACTTTTAATCTTGACCACTGTGAAAATGATAAGCTGCACAGTTCACATGAATATGGGTTTTTGCCAGTGTATTCGCATATGTCTTATTAAAGTTGAGCTCTAATAAAATGCTGAACCACATACCTCACATGAATATGGTTTCTCTCCAGTATGTGTTTGCTTATGATGTGTTAATATTGAACTCTCTGAAAACTTTGCACCACACATTTCACATGAATATGGTTTTCACCAGTGTGTGTTTGCATATGAATTCTTAAACTTGAACTTCCAGAATATGCTGAACCACATATTTCACATGTGTATGATTTTTCAACAGTTTATGTTAGCATTTAGCATTTTAAAATTGATCTTTCTGTAAATGTTGAGCTACATATTTTACACATGGTTTTTCAATAATATGTATGCATATGATTTTTTTATACTGAACTCTATGAAAACATTGAAACATAAATGCAAATATTGTATCTCAATAATATTTTTCATCAATAAATTGTTAATGTCTCCTGCTGAATATTTTGTACCACACTCTTTAGATGATTATGATTTTTTCTCTCCATTGTGTCTGCACATGTTAGTTTTGAAATATAAAACCTCTGAAAAATCTGATCCTTATTCACAGGGGTATGAATTATCTCTAGAATGTGCTTTCAAGCTGATCTTTGATGAGGGGTTCCTCGTCATGAAAAAAAGCTGTATAGACATATAGCTTAGTATCAGTATCTTCTTAAAAATGTATTTTTAATCCACAACATTAAATACCAATAAACATATTTAAAAAAATGTTTTCTGCTATAGATCTTTTCAGAGTTACAGTTATTAAGCCAAAATTCAAACATATTGATATCAGATATTTATATGTTTCATGTAAGATGAAATCCTTAAATATTTCAAAAATACTAAAAAATTAAATTCTAAAAAATTTCATAAATTGTAATAACATGAATTAAAATTTTCACAGTTTTGGTTGTAAAAAAAAAATAATAATAATAAAATACTGTCAATTCTAATAAATAGCAGATTAAAACAAACAATGGCAATTTTTTATGTAATCAGTTTGAAAATAAGTCTATATGAAATCGTGGTGGGCAAACTAGAGTAAAGATGGAAAACAGTAAGTCTTATTGCCTCCATATGTGGTCAGCTACACTTGACTTTTCTATCTCCCCTTGTATTACAGCCTTGTGGTATTCTTGTAGCCTTACAATCTCCTTTATTGGGAGTCTTACTTGGGACTGGTACTGGCGAAATGTAAAACCACTTGTGAAGGATGTCCTGATGCTATGTGGACACCAGATCCTTTGTATTTTTTCTGACTTTCAATGAATGAGGGTTTTGTTTCATGAAAAAAATAACAATTTACATTCACTAAGAATTTATGCTTTTTTCTTTATTTTTTTATTTTTTAAGATATAAGCGTTCAGTCTGACAAATTTCAATTTCTCAAAATTTAATGAAATTAAATTTGACGGGGTGAAAATGTAATAAAAATATTTCATCAATATTTTCTTCAGAAGAAACTTTTCAGGCAATAAAATATAGTTATAGTAAATGTTTCTAACGAAGTTCATATTGCAATTTTTGATGTTGATGGTTTTCTGTAGTATTTTTTACCAGAGCTCATAAAAAAATTAAGGATTCAATTTAAGATGGATATTTTGTTTAATCGGCGAATTAAAGAAAAAAAATTTGCATGAATTATCTCCCTTGACAATATTTGATCCTCACTGGGTGCAGCACTTAGAAAATCAATTTTTCTGCAGTTTTTTTCTTATTTAGAACAAGAAGTATTATTTTAAATTCTATATTTCTTTCTTTCTCTCTAACATAGTATTTCCAAAAAGAGGAATGTTAGGTGGAAACAAACTGAACGTAGTAAGTTTTTTCTCTTTTTATTTACGAATTTGTAGAAAGTGACATTCATTTTGCAATTTTGTTTTAAAATCAGTAGCTCAACACTAGAGATGTAAAAACCAAAGAAAAAAAAAAACAAGAAAAAAAAATTAGTTCATTTATTTTTCTTTGTTATTTTTTGTTTTTTTAATTTTTGTTTCTCAATTTTTTAACAGTTATCATTTTGCTTTTCAAAAGGAGGAATGAAAGGACACTTTTTTATTCCTCCGACCACTGGTATTTGAGTTTTAAGTTGACTGATACTTGTAAATGGTGACTGATTATTTTTGGGATTGACATTTTATTGCTCTCTTCTGACTGACCAATTCCCTAAATTGTTGTGAAATATTTTTTTACTAAAATTATTGACCAATTTTTTCATTCGGTCATAAAGCACTGACTACCTAAAATGCATATCAAGTTGGGTCATTATTTCTAATTAACGTCTTCTTACAGATATAAAAATATGACTATAAGTCTCTTTCCCTCCTTAACAACATGTCTGTTTCTATCTGCTTGTTTTATTTTGTTTGTTTTTCTTTCAAACTGGTCTTTGTATGTATCATTAAAAATCTAAATGAAAAAGAAAAAGCAGAGGGAAAAGTGCTGAAATCAAAATCAGAGACTGATTAGTTTCATAAATTTTTGAAATTGATAAAAGTGTCGAGGGTGGCAATCAAGAGGCGAGCAAAAATTCTAGGAGAATTTGGCCTCTTTTGCGCACCCTCTGGAAAGTCGGCACTGGTCAGAAGTTTCAGCTGATTCAAGGTAGAAGTATTCTTTCCACCGCAATCTCTTTACAAAGACTTCCATCCCGTCATGCTCATGAAGAGAGAAAGACGATAGTGAGACAGTGTCAGGTCAGTTAATTCTCTTTACTACCAGTTATTAAACTTTACTGTCAGTTATGAAAGCTCTTGCCATGTATTTGCTCTTTAAGAGCAACTTATTTTATCATTGTGCAATAATTATGCCCGGGATTTTTCCCAATCTCACCTTTACTTATGGAAATTATATTAAAACAGACTAACATTCATAATAAAAAATTTCAAAGAAAACAGTTGAATTCCCTTCATTTTAACATCTCGTGACTTTGTGCTACACATGAAGAAATTCTAAAACAGACTTGCACACAAAATAAACAGTTTTTCAAAGAAAACGGTCAAATTCCCTTCATTTTAATATCTCGGGACTTTACACTACACATGAAGAAATTTTAAAAACTAAAATATTCTGTTGATCTTTTGAAATGATTTGTGAGCATCTTTGTGGTTACCAACACTGTTTGTTTATAGATACGTATTTTAATATATATATATATATATATATATATATATATATTTAGTATATCGAGGCAGCAAGTAATTTTCTAGACATATGCTATTAAATATAAGAGACAATGAATGTCTATTATGTTTAATCATGAGCCGTTCTAAACGTCGTATTTTTGCTTTAATTTCAGTTGAAAATAAAGACAAAAATTCTCCAACATTTGGATAATTATTTATTGGTTTTCTTCTAAGCTTTCGGCTCACATGAGCCATCTTCAGAGAGGTAGTTTAAACTGAAATATTATAAAATCCACCATCACCGACGATTTTATTTTGTGTTGACATAAAACTCCGCTTGGCAACGGCAATAGTTACCAAAAATAATAAACGCAGTTCTTAAGTTTGCGATGCGGTTTTATGACGTCACACCGCGGGATAGCGCGAAATGACAACAAAACCATCTAGTCAAATGCAATGTAATATGTTATTTCCTGTTTTAAAGTTGATTTTATTGAGTGTTGGTTGTTTTGATTTGATGTACATGGCCTCCAATATCTGCAGGTTCCTCTTACTGTGTGTATGAGTAAGGATCACCGTATTGTTGACCAAAATCTGTCTGATATTACCTACATGTTTATGTTTTTCAGAGAAATGTTGTTTAATAGTACTCTGATCAGAAAGATGACATGTAAGTCTACGGGAGAGCGTGGTTGTGGTAAAACCAATATATGTACTAGGTTTTTGAGTAGTATCAGAGATGCAATCTCTGAATGGGCATGTAAATTGGTACACTACATTGGTTTTTTGTAAAGAATTTAGTTTAGTGCCTGTTGGGTTATTATAGACTATGAGGTCAATTGTTTTAAACTTCTTATAATATATAATGAGTTTAATTTGATTATTACTTTCGACTGGTTTAACATTTCTACGTATTATGTTTTTGAGAGTTTTTTCATCTTGTTTATAATTATTATGTATTTGGTTGCAATAGTATAAGTTAATAGTGTTATGTTTATTTTGATGTAAACCATTATTATTAATATTATCATTATTGTTAGAGCTATTGTTAAGTTTGTTGAGATACATTTTAATTTGTTGATCAATAACAGAGTTAGGAAATCCATTATTGACTAGTGTTTGCTTAATGTTGTGTAATTCTTTATAAAATATAGATTTTGAAGAAGATATCATTTGTGTGCGTTGAAGTAAGTTTTTTATAACAGCTAACTTATATCGTTGGGGACATTCACTATTATAATTAAGAAGACACAAATTTATGCTAGTTGGTTTCCTATATAGAGAAGTAGTAAATTTATGTGTGCTAGAATCAATGAATACATCAAGGAATGGGAGTTTGTTATTAATATTAAGTTCTAATGTAAATTTGAGGACGGAGTGACTTTCAAATTTGTTTTTAAGATATTTAATTTGATCGATATTCTTAGCTAAAACAAAGATGTCATCTATATATCTTACATATATAGAAGGTTTATTGTTGTCATTAATTATTTTATTTTCTAGATTTGCCATATAATAATTAGAAAAGAGGGGGCCTAAAGGAGATCCCATCGCAATACCATCTATTTGTGTATAAATATTGCCTAAGGGATCGTGAAAGGGTACTTGTGTGGTGCATGCTAATAATAGTTTTTTTAATATAGTGGGTTTAATATTGATTGATGGGAGAGTAGCATGGTTGTATACATCACGGATAATGATGTCAATTGTTTCCTGGACGGGAACATTTGTGAATAAGTTTTGAACATCCAAAGATGCAATCATTTGATTATTAGGTTTTACGGAATGGAGAATCTGTAAAAATTCGTCCGTGGAGTTAATGCTATATCTACCAGGAAGATAGGGAGTAATTAGTTTGTTAAGTGTTTTGGAAAGGTTATATATTGGTGTAGGTATTTGAGAAATGATAGGTCGGAGGGGATGATCTTTTTTATGGATTTTTACATTTCCATAAAGGTAGCCGGGCTGATAATCACCTATAATCTTTTGAAGTTTATAGGATCCTATTTCAGCATTGTTTGCAGTAATAAGTTTATTAATATGTTTTTTAAGTTGGGTTGTGGTATTACAAGTTAATTTTTTAAATTTGTTGTGATCGTCGAGAATGGCCTGTAATTTGGAGTAATATTCTTGTCTGTTTAAAATAACAAAAGTATTGGTTTTTATCGGCACATCGGATAACAATATTTTTGTTATTTTTGAGATGTGTGGCTGCTTTTATGAGAAGCATATTTATAATATCATTAGGGTTTTTATGGTAACGGTGTTTGATTGATTCAGCTTTGAGTAATTCTTTTAAGCCTACCTGTGTAGTAATATGGTTGTCCTGTTCGAGTTGAAGTATTTGTTGGTATAAAGCTTCAATTTCCATTTGTTTAAACATTGAATTAGGTTTCTGTGCGACATGAAAATTTGGTCCGAGATTAAGGAATTCTATTTCATCTGGAGTAAGTTGGTAATCCGATAGGTTAATGAAGTTGTCATTGATGTTTGGTAAGAGTATTTTTCCTTTATATAATTTGTTTAGCTTTTTTTGGATGACTTGTTTATGGGATTCATGTTCCTTTTGTGTTGTATTGTATAATAAATCCAATATTTCCTTGAATTTTTCACTTGTGGTAGAAGACTGTAAAATTTCTTTGATGTGTACAATTTCAGTGTTGATTTCTTGTAATTCCTGTTTGGCTGTGTGCATTTGACGTTTTATGAGGTTCCATTGCAATTTCTTAGCGGTGGGATCATTTAACGCTGCGGCATCATGTAACTTAAATTTAGTATATCGAGGCAGCAAGTAATTTTCTAGACATATGCTATTAAATATAAGAGACAATGAATGTCTATTATGTTTAATCATGAGCCGTTCTAAACGTCGTATTTTTGCTTTAATTTCAGTTGAAAATCAACTTTAAAACAGGAAATAACATATTACATTGCATTTGACTAGATGGTTTTGTTGTCATTTCGCGCTATCCCGCGGTGTGACGTCATAAAACCGCATCGCAAACTTAAGAACTGCGTTTATTATTTTTGGTAACTATTGCCGTTGCCAAGCGGAGTTTTATGTCAACACAAAATAAAATCGTCGGTGATGGTGGATTTTATAATATTTCAGTTTAAACTACCTCTCTGAAGATGGCTCATGTGAGCCGAAAGCTTAGAAGAAAACCAATAAATAATTATCCAAATGTTGGAGAATTTTTGTCTTTATTTTCAACTGAAATTAAAGCAAAAATACGACGTTTAGAACGGCTCATGATTAAACATAATAGACATTCATTGTCTCTTATATTTAATAGCATATATATATATATATATATATATATATATATATATATACTCTCTATTATAATAAAGCCTGTTGAATATTTATTTCTTAAAATGTCAGAAATTAAATATGTGTGTGTGGGTGGGGAGTAACAGAAGTAACATCTATGTATATTGTAGGTGTAGGGTGCAACAGCCATGCTTGGTACAAGGCCACTTCCAAATATAGCCGACAATCCCCGCATTTTAAGATGTTGTTTAAAAAAAGTGGAATTTTGTTCACTGTTAATGCTATATATTATTTGTGAGAAGAGAAATGTAGGTACTTAAAATATCTGCAGAAGTTTAGCATTCATGGTTGTGTAGTAGCAGAATGTAAAGTCTTTGTTCCTTCCTCTTTTTGGTAGGGTGCGACAGGTTAAGAAAGAGAGAAGGCAAAACAAATAAAGAAGTTGTACTTAGCGTGTCCATTTTGCCATTGTTGTTGTTTTCTTTGGTGGCATGGTGTGAAAATGAAGAAAGGGACGTTGCAAGAGGCGGTCGAATGAAACTGGCGTGCCCTACGTCCGGGTTGGTGTGAAGTGAAAAAGAAAAGAAGAAAATTGGCAGCAAAGGTGACTCAGCTTGAAGTTTCTTCCTTACATGGTGGTGAGATGTTATACTGCTCCCATCTGACTGGTTTTGACAGGTTAGCGTTGTGCTTTAAATAGTGAAGCTTCTCATGATGCCGGCTCTAGCAAGCCTTTTTACATCTAGGTGTGAACATATGTCATGAATTTCCTGTTTTTAATTCAATCAGGATTCAGGATTTTACATTTAGCACTTATTTATGAATAGTTGTTTGATTCCGATTTTGCGGTTGTGCAATATATTTTTTGTTTTTTAGTTGGTTGATGGATGATATAGGATTTGTATCCTATAATGTATATATATTAAAAACAGAAATAGGCGTTGTTACAACAAGAGAAATTGGTATAGAAGAAAAAATGTGAGAAGCTGTGAACATTTTCTGTTAAATGTAGATTTATTGTTGCTATTATTATTAATATTACTTGCTTTTTTGTATGATATATTAAGTGTCCATAATGGTATTTGTGTCATTGCACGTGTTTCGAGTCCAAAGTTGACTATCTTCAGGCAAATAAATTTGTGACTTTACATACTGAGATTCGTCTGCAAACGTTACATTAAAATCCAAGAATTATGTGAATTTTGCAAGAATTTCCAAATCATTGTATTTCATTGTGTAAAAAGAAGTTCAACAAATTTACCATTATTTATGGCCCTCACAAATAAGAAACTTTCATTAATTCATTTGCATAAACTCACAAATACTACAATTTTGAAATTGTAATCTAGCGACAATTTACCAATCAGTTGATTTTTACAAAAACATACAATCAGATTGGTTGATTCTGTCTAATAGAATCGTCAGCACATGAGATAAAGTTTTCCCAATCAGCACAGTCGATCCATCTTGAAGAGTACTTAAACCTCTGAGCTCATCTTCTCAATCAGTTGGCGCTGAAGTGCCAGCATGTGCACTTGTCTGGCTCTCTGTCTTTGGGCAGAGCCTGATGATGGCTCTGCCAAAGGGCAAAAACAGCAAATTCATGACGTATTTTCATGATTAAAAACAGCAAATTCATGATGTATTTTCACAGTCAGTCAGTTAAGTGCCATACGTGATACACGCTTGGGTGGTCATGTCTCTTTCGAGACATGACTGACTGGGCTGAAGATTATCCTGCAGTAGGTTGCCATTGCCTTCTGTGGTAGACTGGTTGCCAGCCAATGCTATAGAACCCAATCCGTCCTGTTATTTGACCCATAGCTGGAGGGAAGAGACGGATTAATACCTTTCCCAAGGGTATTTGCATGTATATGATTGCAACGAATTCAACTGGAATTCGAACTTGGCTCTCCAATTTCTTGTTCCGAGTCGATATCCACTGGACCACAACACATATCCCGTATTTTCACACCTAGATGTAAAAAGGCTTGGGCATATTCACTATTTATCTGGGCAATATTAGACAATAAATTTTTGCTCGGATGCACCACATTTAAAAAGTCCTTGTGCCACATTCCACCTCAGTGGGGAGATAGATAAATCATTGGCACGGAAGCGCCAGCATGAGCTCTTGTCTGACTCTCTGCCTTCGGGTAGAGAGTGACCCAGTCGAGGGTAAGCCAAAGGGTAGAGTCTTGTCTGAGCAATATTAGACAATAAATTTTTGTCCAAGCTTTAGGGCCCAGATACACCACATTAAAATGACCTTGTGCCACATTCCACCTCAGTGGGGAGATAGATAAATATTGTCCCGAATGCTGAGCACATCGATATGGTGTAGTTAGCAAGACTATCTTGCTAGAGAGAATCATTAGAATTGAGTAGTGAGTTCGATTGTCACTGGGTGTCTCATACTTTTGGCCTTGTGCCACATCTAAGCTACGCTGAGAATATCACCAGTTGGCATGGAAGCATATGCCAATTCACTTCACCATGTAACAGACAACAATCGCCCACTTCATTTGCCATGCTGTGCGAACTCGAATCTTTGTTCAGATTTCACCTCAGCAACGCGCCAATTCTCTCCCTGAAACTTCCAAGTTAAACTACGCACTTTACATTCATTTGTGCATACAATATTCTTCAATGATCTTCAACGAACTTTACTTCACTTAAAATATTTTCCGACAAACTCTATTGAATTTAACCTTCATCACCATATCTGATACATTTGATTGGCAATCCAGACTAGCCACCACAGTTCCTCTTCTGACTACAGAAAAACGTTAAAATAGTTCCTTGATTTTTGTAATTTTTTTAAAAAACAAGACTTAGCAATGTTACGCTTTCATTTTGAAATTTAAAAGATCATACATTTTGTGGGGAGCATAAAAAAAAACAAGGCATACATAGCAAAGGTAATTTTCTAAGCGTAGCATTGATGCAGCACAAACCCGAAAGTATGGGACACCAAGTGAGGATCGGTCTCAGTACTCAATTAAATTGTTTTACAAGCTAGCTAACCATTATTTACACTGTCAGTGTCATACATCACATTGAGGTGTCCGAAAATCCATAGCAATGAGTAACAACTTATTGTTTTTGATTATGATTATCATTTGGTTTAAATAAAATTTTCATTTAATATAAATTAAAAAAAAAAATAATATGTGGCGTTACGGTACAGTATTTCGGGTCTTTGTGGCAACATGCATTGAACACCGACAACTCATGCATTTTGAATAACTCCGCCAAATACCAACAGAAATCTCAAGATTTTAACACAAGGTACAAAATCTTGAGTAACACCGTTTAACTTTTTTCCGTTCGCATAAACATTCAAACAAATTATTTCGGAAGTAATTTCTCGTTTGTATTGTGTTTTTTCTATTTTATTTAATCCTTTGCGTCATTTATTTCAACTTTGAGATTATTATACGAAATGAACTAACAACAGAAATCTTGTCAGAAAAAATCCCAACAAAATCATTGGTACAGAAAAGGAATTCAGCCGGTTTGTTTCTCGTTGCATTTTTTTGGTCTGGAAGGTAAGTAGAAGAATCGAAACAAAGAAAAAGAAATTTTTATTTACTGACTCCCCTCAGCAATTTTTCCTTTTTATTTTTTGTTCATGTTACCAAAAATAAAAATGAATTTGGCTATGAGTACACACCACATAAAATACTGGACATTTTATCATGCTTAGCTTAGTCAATCAATATTACTTAACTTTTTATGTAGGTATTTCCTCTTATTTTCGATACATATGATAAGTTTTAAATCGAATTTAATAATTTATAAATTTATAAATTCGAAACCCCCCCCCCCCAAATCTTAATAAAAACAGTCTTATCAGGAAAGATCTTAGTATTTGTTAATTATTTTTTAATTATTATTTATTATAATTATAATTTAATTATTTCTATCATGTTTAAAATAGATATGTTTTTGTTTCGTCCGTAAGTGGCGCAATTTTTACAAAGGTTGACTACAGCAAATGTAATATGACACAACTCACTTTTTTGACAGTGAAAAACCCATTAATTTGGAAATTCTTGTAAAAATAAAATAATGGTCGGATTTTGATGAAACTTTCAGGCATTTTTGAAACCATTTACACTGTAAATCTTGGGAAAATATTGGTTACAAACAATTGTAACCAATATGCAACACAGGTTAAAAGGTCAAATTTCAAAGGTTGTGCTCCTTACAGGATGAAAAAGAAAAACTACATATAAACATTTTCAACAGGGTGTAATTCTTTCGATTTGCTTCTGTTTCCTGTTCCCTACATTTCAGGCTTTGCAAAACTTCCCTTCAAAATTTAAAGCCTGTTTTATATTTTTAATTTTAGTTTACTAATTTTGTTATAAAAAAAGTAATTGTAAAATTCACAATTTATACAGGTACGTAATAAAGCTTAGGTTAGGTAGGTTAGGACTTCTAAGCCTCGCGGCCTCTCGTGTGTCCCTTCTTAAATCCCCTCTCCCCTCTCTTAGCGTTGTGGCATGGCCGAGATGGAGAGAAAATTATTTCCATCTCTAATCAAACTCATATTTTAATTTTAATAGTGTCTTATCCTTTTCAATAAGGCTTTTAAATTCCGTAAGAGTTTTTGCCAATTTTATGTGTGATTGTAGTGCATTCCAATACTTTGTGACTCTGTTACAAAAAAAGTTTTGTCTAATGTTAGTTCTACTGTGCTGGGTTATTATTTTTAATTCGTTGTTACGTGTTCTAGAATAGTCAGACATAGTGAATAAATTCTTATTAGTGTGGTCAGTAGAATGGAATATCTTGAAAACATTTATCAAGTCCCTCCTCAGTCTTCTATATTTCAGTGATGGTAATTTCAATTTTCCTAACCTATCCTCATATTTAATAAATTTTAATGACGTCAACAATTTTGTTGGTCTTCTTTGAACTCTTTCAATTGTGACTGTCTTTTTAGAAGAGGACTCCAGATTTGGTTACCGTATTCTAAATGTGGTCTAACTAAGCTCTTGTACAATTTTGATAAAGTTGGACAGCTTAACCCAGAAAAGCACCGTTTAATTAAACCTAGCATTTTGTTTGCTTTATTTATGGCCTTATTTATATGCATATCAAAATTTAATTTTGTGTCAAAAATTACACCAAGGTCTTTCTCTTCCGTACAAGTATCTAATGTATGTGTATTTGTTCCATGAGTTATACTGTAGCTGAAATTTGGATTCTTTAACCCTATATGCATAACTTTACATTTGCTTGCATTAAAATACAAATTCCATTTTTTGGACCAGCTTATAAGATTATCAATATCATTTTGAATCACCTGTTGGTTTTTTGTTGTATTATATATTTTTGTATCATCTGCAAATATTTTACACACACTTTTAACCACTTCTGGCAAATCATTTATAAATATTGTGAAAAGGATAGGTCCCAGTATGCTACCTTGTGGGATTCCACTTAATACTTCAGACTGTTGAGAGCATTTATTATTTATTTTAACCCTTTGAGTTCTACCAATAAGCAAGTTTCTTGTCCATTTCAAGGTTTGTTCAGATATACCATAAGACTGCATTTTGAGTAATAATCTTTCGTGCGGTACTGAATTGAAAGCCTTTCTAAAATCAAGGTATATAACATCAAATGCTTCTTTCTCATCTAATAATTTTGTAAAGTCATCCATTACTTCAACAAGTTGAGTCATACAAGACCTTCCTGATCTAAATCCATGTTGACAATTAGAATACAATTTAGAATCATTCATATGATTAACAATAGAATCCCTTATAAATTGTTCAAATACTTTACATGATATACATGTTAGACTAACTGGTCTGTAATTTCCTGGACCAGTTCTAGTACCCTTTTCGAAAATCGCTGTGACATCAGCTTTCTTCCAGTCATTAGGTAGTAATCCTGAACTTAAACTTCTATTAAATAGTATAGTTAGTGGTATAGCTAATTCGTCACTTAATTCTTTTAATACTCTAGCAGGTATTCCATCTGGACCTTGTGCCTTATTTGGGTCTAGTTCATGTAGTTTCTTTTTTACAGCATCTATAGTTATGTCAATGTTTCTAGAGTCCTTTTCTGGTTTATTTGTTCTATCAACATGTGGCAGATTATTTACATCCTCTCTTGTGGATACACTTGAGAAATAATCATTTAGAATATTCGCCTTTTCCTCATCCGTGGTTATTAAGTTACCATCTTGGTCCATTAGAGGACTAATACCTGTAGTCATTTTTAGTTTTGAGTTTATATATTTCCAAAATAATTTTCGATCCTGTTTACAATTATTTGCTATTTTCTGGTCATGCTGTTTCTTTTCTTTCTTTATTTGCTTGCAGCATTGGTTCCTAATTTTGATGTAATCCCGATAATATTTGCTGTATTTATTATTATTGCTTTCTAAAAACCGCTTATAAAGTCAATATTTTTTCTTTACATTCTTCCTAAGATCAAGGGACATCCAGTAAGGTCTGTATTTTTGTTTTCCTGGCTTCTGATTTTTTTACTTTTGGTATATGTTTTTCCATTGACATATGAATTTTATTTTTAATACCTTGCCAACAATTCTCTACATCTAATTCTTCTAGGTGTTCCCAGTTTTGTTTAGCAAATTCTTTTTTCATATGAACATAATTCGCTTTTTTTAGATTATATTTTTGAGTGTTATCATTACTGATGTTTCCTGAATAAATATACATTGAAAAAGTAAGAATCTGGTAGTCACTTTTCCCCAGTGGACACATGTGGATAACGTCTGATATAAGATTAGTGTCATTAACGAGAATTAAGTCTAAAATATTTTCCTTTTGACTTTCACGTTGACGTGTGGGTTTTTTAACCATTTGGTATAAATATGAGTCACGTAATGTTTCTATGAATATCTCATCTTTAACTGCAGACCATTCACCATTCACCATTCAAAGAAATCTTAGGAAAATTAAAATCCCCCACTATGCATATCTTGTTATATTTTTTCAGTTCATCATCTTTTAATAATTCATACATTTTATTTAAATTTTCCTTGGTGGAATTTGGGCTCTATTTTTCTTTTACTTTGTTTCAAAATGACACCATACTGACTCTTTGAAATCTTTTGAGTTTAATGGTAGGCATTCCTGTGCATTTAAAGATTTATCACAATATATTGCTACTCCTCGATTAGGATCTTCATTATGGAACAAGTCAAAATTGTCTATCTTATATTCAGTTAGCATAAAGTCATCCACGTTTTTGGGTATTGTTTCAGTAATGGCAATTATTTTAGGTTTAATATCTTCAATTATTGTAAATAATTCCTCTTTTTTGTTTAACAAACCATCAGCATTTGTATAAGTAACTATTAATCCTAATTGATCTATACAGCTATTTAAACTTGAATTAAAACTTATATGTACATTTGGCTTGCTAGTGTTTAGTCAGTGTTTTTCTCCATCAGACTCTTGTCTGGGAGATCTTTTTGTTATTTTGCCATTCCTGATGATGAGATCTGTTTCTCCATTTTCTCTCCTGGCTTTGAGTTCATCCCTCAACTCTTTTTGTTCTTTTCTCTCCTTTGGTGTGTAGTCTGGGTTTACAAAAACCCGGTCATTATTTGCCGACACGTTTTCATTTAGCATGGAGGCATGCTTCAAGATGTTCTTCTTTACCTCTTCTGATGACACCTTGACCCTAAGTAGCCTTCTTTTGTTTCCTTCTGGTTTGCGCAGTCTGACTGGCTGTGCTAGCGTGTCATTCTCAATGCCTGTGCACACTTTCTTCAGAAGTCCCATGGCTGTGTCAATGTCATCTTTCTTTTTTTCTTCCACATTTTCTTTTGAACTTTCTGGAATGTTCACAAAGATCAAATTGTTCTTTCTTTTTTCCCTTTCATCCCTCTCTTCCAGTGCTTCAGTGACCTTTTTCTCGACTATATTATCTATCTTATGATCAAGACTTTCGCCTGAGCATGTTTTTTCGAGGGTCAGAATTTTCTCCGTCAACGTTTGGACAACCTTTGTCAAAGCATCTATCTTTGCTTCTAGTTTTCCCGTCCTCTCAGTTGCTCCCTCATTACATTTTGTGCACACCCACTGTATGTTTACATGCCCTTTTGTCAAAAATGCATAGTCTTTGTCAGTCAAGGTCGTACATTCCTTATGTACCCAGTTCTTACAGTCATGGCACTGTACCCCATCGTTGTCTTTGTCTACGGTCGAGTTACAAGTCTAGCATTGGTACAGTCCAATGTGTGAAGTCGAGTTTTTTCTTTTCCTTCCATCTGCGAGCACAAACTACCACCGGTCTTTCGTGCACCTCCACTCACTCCCCTCCCTGACCTTGCACCACCCCTCACCATTTTCCAATAATCCAATCGAATAAAGTTATTTTTCTTTTTTGTGTGTCTTTTCTTTTGCGCGTCGTTTTTTTTAAAGAATAAAGAATATAAAAAATACATAACAAAAATAAAAATTAATAAACGCCAGAACATTTCATAAATTACTGAGTTACTTTTGTCATGTTATATAATTTCATTCTCTGTTATTAAATTGTAAAGTTATTTTAAAAGAAAGTTTTATATTATTTTAATTTTTAGTTTTCATAAAACATCTTCAAACATCAGGCTATAAAGCTAAACTAACTAAAATTCTGTAAAGAATTAGATAATTGCTGAAAATATTGTGATTGGAAGGAATCTAAAAGATGCTTGAAACTTTATAAATCATCATAATTAGCAATGAAAAATATGAAAACACTTCTTACAAAGATTCATGATTTATCAATTTTTTTTCTTTATTCTTTATAAAATCAATAAAAGGTTTATCTAAATAAAAAAATGACATATTTTAATGCATTTTATATTTTACTATTTGGAACAGATTTTCAGAAAAATGGTCTCTGAAAAGGCACAAAAAAAAATAACATGACTTACATTTCCCAAAGAGTGCTGCATTTACCTAGTAAAAAAAGTATTGGGATCCGTACTGAATTTTTAGAAGTTTTATACAACTAATTGGAAGTGGAAGGTAACAGATGTAAGAAAAAATACATGTTTACCAAGATTTTCTAAAAATAACAATTGCATAAATAACTACATTCATTTGTGAATAAATCCTGAAAGTTCCATTAAAATCAAACAGTTGATTTTTGCAAGAATTTCCAAATTTATATGTCTTACAATGGCAAAAAAAAAAAATGACTGGTGCAATATTAAGTTTACCATAACAGAAACCTCCAGTAAAAATCTGGTGAATCATTGATGATTTCAAATATGTCAGAAAGGATTAAAATATTATAAAAATAAAGACAACAATCTTTGGTCTTTCCTAATAATATAAATATTTTGTTGAAAAATCTTTCTTTTTATTAGGTTTGAGCTCATGCCACGCTGTTTTTTGATAATTGCATGGCGGGTTTGTTTTATTTTTATTGCATTTTTCAGATTTACATGAGATTTTCAGTGAATGAGGGTTTTGTTTCATGAAAAAAATAATGATTTAAATTCGCCAAGGATTTATGCTTTTTTCTTTATTATTTTTGTTTAAGTTATAAGTGTTCAGTCTTATAAAGTTTAATTTCTTAAAATTTAATGAAATTAGATGAGACAGGGTGAAAATGTAATAAAAGTATTTCATCAATATTTTCTTCAAAAGAGACTTTTGAGGAAATAAAATATTCTTTTCTGAAACTTAAGAAAGATTCACTGAATTTAATTAATCTGACTTAAAGCAAATATTACAAGCTCATCATTGATTGCAGTATTGCATTTTTTTAACATGGCAGTGGGTACTTTATGAGGTGTTGACAACTATTTTAATAGACTTATACTTGTGAACATTTTCTGTGGGTATACATAACTGTAAAATTATTTGATAAATATAATGTAAGTAAAATAAACATAAAAAATTGATTTTGATAACATTTTTAAACCATACTAAAAAAGAAATTAATTGGATTTTACACTTTGTTTTTTGTTTTATGATGCAAGCTGAATTTCGAGATGTGTGTGAGTTTCAGTTAAGCATTCACTAATTGATACAGCAAACACCAAACATGAAGTATTTCTATGCACAGTACACTTGTTCACCTTGTTCTAGAAGGATATCTATTGTGTTGGGTGTTTTTACTGTTATAATGAAAATTTCTTTAGTTACATCATGGGCTCAAAGAAAGTGAGTGTAAAAAGCAGTGATGTCAAACTGAAACATATAATTTTGCTTGAGATATAGCATGAAAATATTTAAAAAAACGTGTAGAAGCTGTACAAGTAATGGATTTGGCGAGACAATATGAGTTTTCTACATTGATTATATGCATAATATTGAAACAGAAATGCACTATATTGAGTATAACAGTAACAAAGAGATTTTAAAAAATATGGATTATGATAAGGAAAATATGGAATCAACCATGAGTTTTTAATTTTCCTTCCACATACAACTAAAACAATTTTATGAGATATTACTTACCAAATATCAGGCAAAATGGTGAACATAAACTAGATATAACAGAAAATAACATGTATCCAATATTTGTGCATGTCGCTATATTTTGGATATCATTGTGTGAAGAAAACAGTTTTTCAATGAATAATGAATTTTGACAGAAATTATTTCCATTTTTTGTAATTTTGTTTATAATAATTTATGTAGTTTACAATTCTGTATTTATTTTTAACAGGGAATTGTTATTTAAGGAAAAACATATATATATAGGACAAAAATATATTTACTGATCATAAATGAAAAAGCTTACTATTCACTGATCATCCCACAATATTTTTCCCAAAATTTGGGTAAGTTGTGTGTGTTTATATCCATGCAGATTTTTATAAATATGAACATACATTACATTATCAGAAAACTAAAATCAGTTTGAAATTTACTGGTAGTTTTCAAACTTTCCTCAATAATTATATTCGTAATTAAGACTGTAAAGCCAAAGTAGCTAAAATTCATGTAAATATTAGTTTACTTTGACTATTCCCGTAAATTCTAAAGCTTTTATACAGTTAGAAAATTATATTAAATGTACTTAGATTAAAGTCATCAAGTAATTTTTAGTTATATCTTAGTAGAAAATATTCCCATATATATATATATATATATATATATATATATTGAGATAGTTGTTAACACCTCAAAAACATTTGCTGATATGTTGAAAAATACTTTTTAACAATATTTTAATTAATTGGAAAATGGCAATGTTTAGATGAACACTTCCTGCCAATATTATGTGTATCACTTTTGATATATATCCTATAGTATTTAGTTTGATAGTAGGTTTCTGCAGAAATTCTGTTTAATTATCTTAAAAAATTTATGCTAAGCAAATACCTATTTGAAGGTAAATATCTTAATTATGATATCACTTTCATGTTATTAACTTGCGTAAAAAGAAAAATAATTTATTACCTTGTTATTTGAAACTCATTCTGTATTCTCTCTTCCTTCAATTAGAAAAAATATTCACTAGGTTGTTAAGATTTAAATTTATTATTTTTCATCTCATTTCAATATGAGCTTCTTTCAGTATTAAAAGTATAGTGTCTGAAATGTAATGAATTTCATGTGTTTTTCACAGTCTGTTAAAATACATCTCTTTACTTTTTCATCACAGGTGTTTGGGCTGAAAGAATCACAATATATCAACTGTTATTATTGCAAATTTAAATGAAAGAAGAGAGGAATTTTGACTTTCCATCAATAACAGAGAAATACATACTGAAAACATCATGTAAAAGTTGTGTGTCTATATTTTCAAAAGCATCACATTAAGAAAACCTATATTCTGTAACATGTTACTTTTTTTTGAAAGAATCTATTATATCAGTAATAATTAGAGGCACATCATGTATCTATGATTTTAGCTTAGTTTGCTATATAGAGAAAATTACAAGGAAAAACCACATAGTTGTGAAGTTTGTGGCTCTCTTTAAACAAGTCCTGCTTGAGATGCCATAATTAAATACAGGCTTGTGTGAAATATTATTCTTGTGATGTTTGTGGACTTGTCTTTTTCAGAAAGTCACATTTGAGATGCAATATGCAAACAGAGACTGGAGAGAAACCATTTTATGAAACTTGTGGATCTACATTTTCATATATGTCATCTTTGAAGAGACATATGCAAACACATACTGGTGAAAAACCATATTCTTGTGAAGTTTGTGGATCTGCATTTTTTAGAAAAACACATTTGAAGAAACATATGCGAACACACACAGGTGAGAAGCCTTATAATTGTGAAGTGTGTGGATCTGCATTTTCACATATTTCAACTTTAAAGTGTCATATGCGAAGACACACTGGAGAGAAACCATATTCATGTAAAGTTTGTGGAATTGCATTTTTTAGCAATACACATCTGAAGAGTCATATGCGAACACACACAGGTGAGAAGCCATATAATTGTGAAGTGTGTGGATCTGCATTTTCGCACATGTCAACTTTGAAGAGTCATATGCGAACACACACTGGAGAGAAACCATATTTTTGTAAAGTTTGTGGATCTGCATTTGTTAGCAATACACATTTGAAGAGCCATTTGGGAAAACACACAGGTGAAAAGCCATATAATTGTGAAGTTTGTGGATCTGCTTTTTTTAGCAATTCACATTTGAAGAGTCATATGCGAACACACACTGGAGAGAAACAATATTCTTGTGAAACGTGTGGATCTACATTTTCATACATGTCATATTTGAAGCGCCATATGCGAACACACACTGGGGAGAAACCATTTTCTTGTGAAGTTTGTGGATCTGCATTTCTTACCAAACAAAATTTGAATAGACATATGCGAATACACACAGGTGAGAAACCATATACTTGTGAAGTTTGTGGATCTGCATTTTCACAGATGTCAAATTTGAAGTACCACATACGAACACACACTGAGAAGAAACCATATCCTTGTGAAGTTTGTAGATCTGCATTTGTTAGCAAGACAACACTGAAGAAACATATGGAAACACACACAGGTGAGAAACCATATACTTGTGAAGTTTGTGGATCTGCATTTTCGCAGATGTCAAATTTGAAGAAACATATGCTAACACACACAGGTGAGAAACCATATACTTGTGAAGTTTGTGGATCTGCATTTTCGCAGATGTCAAATTTGAAGTCCCACATACGAACACACACTGGGGAAAAACCATATTCTTGTGTAGTTTGTAGATCGGCATTTTCTAGGAAGGCACTTTTGACAAGTCATATGCAAAAACATACTGGTGAAAAGTCACATAATTGTGAAGTTTGTGGATCTGGATTTTCGCAGTTGTCAGATTTGAAGTGTCATATGCAAACACATACTGGAGAGAAACCATATTCTTGTGAAGTTTGTAGATCTGCATTTTCGAACTCATCATCTTTGAAATATCATATGCAAACACACACTGGAGAGAAACCACATTCTTGTGAAGTTTGTGGATCTGCATTTATTAGAAAGACACATTTGAAAATACATATACGAACACACACTGGCGAGAAACCATATTCTTGTGAAGTTTGTGGATCTTCATTTACGAGGCAGGGATCTTTGAACAGACATATGCGAAAACATACTGTAGAAAAACTATATTCTTGTGATGTATGTGGAAATGCGTTTTCAAGAAACTCAGATTTCAATCACCATATGCAATCACACAATAAAGAGAGACCACATTCTTGTTAAGTTTGTGGATCTAACTTTTCTAACAATGCCATATGTGAACACAGACTTGAGAAGAATGAGAATTTTGTGAAGTTTTTGGTTCTGTATCTTCCAACAATTTAAATTTTAGAGAAATTAATGTAGACTACATATAAACACAGTTAAACAAGAATATCTTGCTATGATCTGAATTTCTACAAATATCATATTACAATCCGACATGTGCGAACGCTACCTGTTAGAAATGTGAATATATTTTTTGTAAGACTTTTCTGTCATGAAAAGTAATGTTTCTTCCAATCCAGCTTCATTAAAATTCAGCCAATTTTTCTAAATAATATTTAGACAATGGTATATTTAATTTTTGAAGGATTTCTTTAATAAACAGATTTATTAGATGTTAACAGGTCTGCCAGCAGATGAGTTGCCAATCAATCCTGTAGAAATTAATCTGTCCATAGCTGAAGGGAAGAGACTGATTAATACCTTTCCAAAAAGTGTTTGCATGTAAGTTAATGCAACCAATTCAACAGAAAATTAAACTTGGCTCTCTGATTTCTCTTACCAAGCTGATATCCAGTTCACCACAATGAACGTAATGAACACAAAACGGATTGTGACTTGGCTTTCTGAGTATGAATTTTGAACCATAATCTATTAGACCACTTACACTTAAATGTTGACAATATCTGTTATTCCTAAGAACTTACTTAAACTCTACGTTGTTTAACTTTGGTGATTGTATTGGGTGTTATTCCAGATGATTTATATCATTAGTAGTTAAAGGCTTCAAAAATGCAATGTAAATTGACCATCAAATGAATAAGTACATGAATTCAGTTTTTATTAATTTAATGGCCTTGAATACAAAATAATTTCCATTTTTGTATGTCTCTATGTTGTCAGAATAGATTTTGTTTATAAGTGGAGAGAATAATTTCTATTAGAATATTTTAGACATTTAAACAGTTTTAAGAAAAATACCATGAACATTTTACAATGTGTTTAGTTATTGCACTATTAAGCAAAGAGTAATTTACAATCATTGATTTCATGATATCTTGTGCCACTATGTTGCAAAAATAAATTCTCTGTTTCTAATCACATTGCATTTTATGAAAAAGAAAGTAATATTTCTTTTATAGCCTTAGGAAAGATCTTGATAAAACATAAGTTTAGAAGCAGCTTTTAAGCTGGCTTCCTTTGCCTAAATATGTTCTTGCTTTCCCTGATGGTTTTGCATTTTTGGTTCATTTGTGTAAATATATGGAACCTTTCAAGATATTTGCATGAATTTAGTAAAACGTTGAAAAGGAAGTGCTTTATTTGATAAAAAATAGACACAAATAATCTTAAAAGTTCTTGCAATACATAGACTTAATGAATTTAATGTTAGCTTCAATGACTGTTTCAGTACTTGGTCTAAGATGTTGAAATGCCCTTATCAGATGATAAATTCTGGTAAGCTTAAAATAAATTGTGTTATACCACATTGACTGGCTTCCTGCTCAACTATACCTCATGTGTAATAGTCCAATGGGTTCAGGTCTGTATATTTAGGAACTGATATGTTTGGGGTGACATAATTTTGTGTATTGTAACACAGTTTTCTGATATTGTTCTGGCCTCATGAAATAGGGCAGACTCTTGTCAGTTGTGTTACAATGTAATTCCTGCATTAGAAAAATAAAAAATTGGTATACTATTGGTATGGATAATGATTTTCAGTCCAGAAATGGATAGTTCTCTTGCAGGGTCAGATACGTGGATAAGGAAAACAACAAAGATGAACAACAAAAGCCTTGAATACAATTTAAAAGAAAATTAATATAATGTAAAAATGATGTTTGTATAGAAATGTGTTTGTCCTCATCCTGCCATTTCTTGTGAAGTTTGTGGATCTGCGTATTTAGCGAAGTCAACTTTGGAGTATTATATGCGAACACACACTGGAGAGAAACTATTTTCTTGTGAGGCTTGCAATTCTGCATTTTTGCAATTGTCAGATTTGAAATACCATATGCAAAGACATACTGGAGAGAAACCATGTTTTTGTGAATTTTTTTGAATCTGCATGTTTGCAGTTGTCATCTTTGAAATGTCATACGCTAACACACACTTTTGTAAATTTTGTGGGTCTGCATTTTCAGCAAAGTCATGTTTGGAGTACCATGTACAAAACACTGGAGAGAAACCATATTCATATAAAGTTTAAGGATTTTCATTTTTGCAATGGCAAAATTTGAAATACCATATGTGAACTCACACTGGAGAGAGACCATATACTTGTGAAGTTTGTGGATCTGCATTTTCAAGGAAACCTTGTGTGAAGAGACATATGCTAATACACACTGGGGAGAAACCATATTTTTGTGCAGTTTGTGGATGTGCATTTTTGCAAATATCAAATTTGAAGTGCCATATGCTACCACACACTGGAGAGAAACCACATTCTTGTGAAGTTTGTGAATCTGCATTTTCAGCTAAGTTATCTTTGGAGTACCATATGTAAACACACACTGGAAAAAAGTTATATTCTTCTGATGTTTGTGATTGTGCATTTTCAAGGAACTCACATTTCATGTGCCATATGCAAGCAAGCAGTGGAGAGAACCCACATTCTTGTTAAGTTTGTGGATTTGCCTTTTGTAACAATACCATATGTGAAAACACACTGGAGAAGAACTAGAATCTTGTGAAGTTTGTGGATCTGAGTTTTCCAACAATTTAAATTTTAGAGAAATTAATGTAGACTACATATAAACACAGTGAAACAAAAACATTTTGTTCTGATCTGAATTTCCATGAATATCATATACTATCTGACATGTGCAAATATTACCTGTTAGAAATTTGTGAATATATCTTTTCCAACACTTTCCTGTAATGAAAATGAATGTTGGTTTCAATTCAGCCTTATTAAAATTCAGCTATTTTTTCTAAAATAATATTTGGGCAATAGTATATTTAATTTTTGAAGAGAATTATTAGGTGTTAACAGGTCTGCCAGCAGATTAGTTGCCAATCAAGCCTATAGGACCCAATCTGCCCATAGATGAAGGGAAGAGACAGATTAATACCTTTCCAAAGAGTATTTGCACGTAAGTGAAAGCAACCAATTCAACTGGAACTTAGTGGCTCTCTGATTTCTTCTACCAAGCTGATATCCAATACACAACAATGAACGTAATAAACACAAAAGGGATTGGGACTTGGCTTCCTGAGTATGGATTTTGAGCCATAATCTATTAGACCACTTACACTTCAATGTTTACAGTATCTGTTATTTCTAAGAACTTACTTAAACTCTATGTTGCTTATCTTCAGTGATTGTATTGCACCCGGTGTTCCACCATGATATTCCAGCAATCCTACAAAAGTAAGGGTTTTGTCTGAAATCTGCATACTCTTTGGAGTTATTTACAGATAATTTATATCATTAGTAGCTAAAGGTTTCAAAAATGGAATGTCAATTGACCATCAAATGAATAAGTGTATGAATTCAGTTTTTATTAATTTAATGGCCTTAATTACATAATAATTTTCATTGTCTTGTATATCTATATGTTGTCAAAATAGACTTTGTTTTTAAGTGGAAATAATTTCTATTAGAATATTTTAGACATTTAAATAGTTTTGAGAAAAATTCCATTAACATTTTATAATTTGTTCAGTTATTGCACAATTGAAGAAAGATTGTTCAAAAGCAACATTTTATTTTACTATTTTCTCCCTTGTTAAAATTTAGCCATTTCTTTTTCAATTAGAGGAATATTCTACATTAGCAATATGCTACTAAATACTTTGTTATTTCCTTGAATATTACTCCAGATTATTTATCTCATTGGAGTTGTGTACTATTAAGCAAAGAGTAATTTACACATTCATTGATTTTTACTATTTTCTCCTTGTTAAAATTTAGCCATTTCTTTTTTTCAATTGGGGTATTCTACATTAGCAATATGCTACTAAATACTTTATTTATTTCCTTGAATATTACTCCAGATTATTTATCTCATTGGAGTTGTACTATTAAGCAAGAGTAATTTACACATTCATTGATTTTACTATTTTTCTCCTTGTTAAAATTTAGCCATTTCTTTTTTCAATTAGAGGAATATTCTACATTAGCAATATGCTACTAAATACTTTATTTATTTCCTTGAATATTACTCCAGATTATTTATCTCATTGGAGTTGTACTATTAAGCAAAGAGTAATTTACACATTCATTGATTTTACTATTTTTCTCCTTGTTAAAATTTAGCCATTTCTTTTTTCAATTAGAGGAATATTCTACATTAGCAATATGCTACTAAATACTTTATTTATTTCCTTGAATATTACTCCAGATTATTTATCTCATTGGAGTTGTACTATTAAACAAGAGTAATTTACACATTCATTGATT
The DNA here is from genome assembly GCA_037127315.1 of Ascarosepion bandense. Lineage (NCBI taxonomy): Eukaryota > Metazoa > Mollusca > Cephalopoda > Sepiida > Sepiidae > Ascarosepion > Ascarosepion bandense. The sequence goes on along the minus strand of JBBBDQ010000328.1, from coordinate 7,148,278 downwards.
TTACTATTTTTCTCCTTGTTAAAATTTAGCCATTTCTTTTTTCAATTAGAGGAATATTCTACATTAGCAATATGCTACTAAATACTTTATTTATTTCCTTGAATATTACTCCAGATTATTTATCTCATTGGAGTTGTACTATTAAGCAAAGAGTAATTTACACATTCATTGATTTTACTATTTTTCTCCTTGTTAAAATTTAGCCATTTCTTTTTTCAATTAGAGGAATATTCTACATTAGCAATATGCTACTAAATACTTTATTTATTTCCTTGAATATTACTCCAGATTATTTATCTCATTGGAGTTGTACTATTAGCCAAAGAGTAATTTACACATTCATTGATTTTACTATTTTTCTCCTTGTTAAAATTTAGCCATTTCTTTTTTCAATTAGAGGAATATTCTACATTAGCAATATGCTACTAAATACTTTATTTATTTCCTTGAATATTACTCCAGATTATTTATCTCATTGGAGTTGTACTATTAAGCAAAGAGTAATTTACACATTCATTGATTTTTACTGTTTTTCTCCTTGTTAAAATTTAGCCATTTCTTTTTCAATTAGAGGAATATTCTACATTAGCAATATGCTACTAAATACTTTATTTATTTCCTTAGATATTACTCCAGATTGTTATCTCATTGGAGTTGTACTATTAACAAGAGTAATTTACACATTCATTGATTTTACTATTTTTCTCCTTGTTAAAATTTAGCCATTTCTTTTTTCAATTAGAGGAATATTCTACATTAGCAATATGCTACTAAATACTTTATTTATTTCCTTGAATATTACTCCAGATTATTTATCTCATTGGAGTTGTACTATTAAGCAAAGAGTAATTTACACATTCATTGTTTTCATTTTGATTTTACTATTTTTCTCCTTGTTAAAATTTAGCCTTATTTCTTTTTTCGAATTCTAGAGGAATATTCTACATTAGCAATATGCTACTAAATACTTTATTTATTTCCTTGAATATTACTCCAGATTATTTATCTCATTGGAGTTGTACTATTAAGCAAAGAGTAATTTACACATTCATTGATTTTACTATTTTTCTCCTTGTTAAAATTTAGCCATTTCTTTTTTCAATTAGAGGAATATTCTACATTAGCAATATGCTACTAAATACTTTATTTATTTCCTTGAATATTACTCCAGATTATTTATCTCATTGGAGTTGTACTATTAAGCAAAGAGTAATTTACACATTCATTGATTTTACTATTTTTCTCCTTGTTAAAATTTAGCCATTTCTTTTTTCAATTAGAGGAATATTCTACATTAGCAATATGCTACTAAATACTTTATTTATTTCCTTGAATATTACTCCAGATTATTTATCTCATTGGAGTTGTACTATTAAGCAAAGAGTAATTTACACATTCATTGATTTTACTATTTTTCTCCTTGTTAACATATGCCCTGATTAGGGTAGGTTGATTTTCAACTTTTTTTTTTTTTTGAATATCAAAAAGCATCACCCAGGGAAAGTTTGGTATTGGTATGATAAGTACTGAAACCAAAAAGTAGGTTTGTAACTTGCACCAATTTTTTAGCATTTAGTTTAAAAGATTGTCTAATATGAAACACTTGAAAATCCTTGTTTTTCATGCTACATTTAGATATGAAATTGCTTAAAAGATTTATAATTTATATCCAGAACTGTTTGTTAAGTTATTTTATTCAAATGTAATTAATACAATATATCAAAAAGTAGCAGTTAAAATGAAATTATAACCTCCCACCTCAACCCCAACAGGTCAGATAAGCTTCATTTTGGGGCAGGTCGATCAACTGAGACCAATGTGTTGCATCAAAATTTATCTTTGATATTGTTTTTAACCTCTTTCTGGTTGTCTTTCCACTTTTGAAAAAATTGTTAAAAATTCAATCAAAATAAAAAATTAACCTTACTTGTCTTAATTTTTATAATGAAATTAGGATAGTACTTTAAAATGAAACTATAAATCGATGAAATCATTTTAATCAATATGATGTGAGTTACTTAAGGGCTAAAATTCTTTTTAAAGCTTCTTCCCTCACTTCCAGTTCATCTGATTTCAGCATAAAATTTAGCCATTTCTTTTTTCAATTAGAGGAATATTCTACATTAGCAATATGCTACTAAATACTTTATTTATTTCCTTGAATATTACTCCAGATTATTTATCTCATTGGAGTTGTACTATTAAGCAAAGAGTAATTTACACATTCATTGATTTTATGATATTTTATGCTACTAGATACTCTATGTTGCAACAGTAAATTCTCTGCTTCTAATCACATTGCATTTAATGAAATAGAAAACAGTATTGCTTTTATGGCCTTAGAAAAATCTTGATGAAACATAATTTTAGAAGGTGCTTTTAAATTGGCTTCATATGCCTAAATATGTTCTTGCCTTCCCTGATGGTTTTGCATTTTTGGTTCATTTGTGTAAATATATGGAACCTTTCAAGATATTTGCATGAATTTAGTAAAACGTTGAAAAAGAAGTGCATTACTTGATAAAAAATAGACACAAATAATCTTAAAAGTTCTTGCGATACATAGACTTGATGAATTTAATGTTAGCATCAATGATTGTTTCAGCACTTGGTCTAAGATGTTGAAATGCCCTTATCAGATGATAAGTTCTGGTAAGCTTAAAATAAATTGTGTTATACCACATTGACTGGCTTCCTGCTCAACTATACCTCATATATAATAGTCCAATGGATTTAGGTCTGTATATTTAGGAACTGATATGTTTGGGGTGACATGATTTTGTATATTGTAACACAGTTTTTCTGATATTGTTCTGGCCTCATGAAATAGGGCAGAGTCTTGTCAGTTGTATTACAATGTAATTCCTGCATCGTAAAAGATAATAAGAAAACTAAAAAAAATGTTATACAAGTGGTATGGATAATGTTTTTCAGTCCAGTAGTAGATGGTTCTCTTGCAGGGTCAGATATGTAGATAAGGAAAACAACTAACAAAGATGAACCACAAAAGCCTTTATTACAATTTAACAGCATTTAATATAATGTAAAAATGATGTTTGTATAGAAAGGTGTTTGTCGTCATCTTGCCATTTCCACAACGTTTCAGTCGTTGTACGCTCAGGCTTTCTTTGGGTGCTAAGCATTTCAAACTGAACTCTTTATGAAGATCACAAGGATATATTATTCTCATTCATTGTGCGAAGCCACTTCTGGTAGTCATGAGGTATCTCCCTTTAACGTGAATCTATGAAGCCAGGTGCTGATCTCACAATACTTTGGATCAAGTTAATGGAATTAATCAATGTCTATATACACTGGGCTATGTATTCATGTGAACAACAGATATTAAATTTCTGGGACTTGTAAACCTAATGTTTGAATGACCATTTTTACTGAAGTTCATGTTGCAATTTTTGATGTTGATGGTTTTCTGTAGTATTTTTTACTAGAGATCATAATGCAATTTTTTCACACTAATGATTTTCTCTGGCACTCTGTATTATTCGTTCCCATATTGTATTCATATCTGTGCTTAGTCATCTTAGGAGATTTTTGTAGCCTAGCATATGCACTGATTTCTTAAGTTTACATAGTTTCCAGTGCTGTTCACTATCTGTTATTTCAGCTTCGTTCCATAGGGGGTGGTGATCATATTTTCCTTTGTATATGGTCAGCTATGTCTGATTTTTCTATCTCTTCTTGTGTTATGACCTTGCATTGTTTATGTAGCCACCCCTTGTCTTTTTTATATTTTGTTTACTTTCTTTTCAAATTGGCAAGCTTTTATTGCCAAATGATATCCATTTCCTTTTTTGCAGTCTTGACAGCATGTTTTCTTTGAGTTTTAAATATTAAATGTTGAGTTGACCAATGCATTCTCAATTTTTCTTAATTGGAAGTATCACACATGACCATATATTTGGTGATTAACACACTTAGTAATTGACTGTTGCTTTATGCTTTGTATTGATTTAGTCAATCAAGTAATTGTTCATAAATGACATGGGCTTAGTGAATTGGAGTAAATATTCAATCTCTTCATTAATGAATCTCCACATGTTGGTAACATAAAAAGATATGTTTATCCCTCAAGGCCTACTATCCAAATGGTTATCAATTATTATTTCTGCAGAAACTTTTATGCTGGATCATTAGCCAATCCTGTTTCTAACAGTCATTTTATGGTTAGTGTTACTTTGACTGCTTATTTCATAAGGTTGCCAGATAGAGAAGAGGGTAAGTGTTAAGAGTGAATACATGAGAACATAATGGTATGTATATAGTCTTCCTTTGCTCACACTCTCTATCCAAGACCTTTCAACCCCCCCAATTCCTCTTGAGGCTCTTAGTAAAGAACGGAAGCATGATAATTCCATTCATACTCTAGATTTCTTGAACAATTGCAGCCACCAGAAACATTGTGGACGATCCATAAGGAGTGTAGTGCTACTTAACATGCGTTCCGTTCACCTTTGGGGTCCTGATCAAATTTTTATGATCAGATAAAATCCAAAGCACACCAGGCTCTTGAAGTTCAAATTTTCTTTTAATAAACTTGAAGTCTTGCTCATTGAATACACTAAATGACTGTCTTCATCGATACATTTTCAACTCAGCTGTCTGTATATTATTGTCAGTGTTTATAGCTGTTAAGTGAGGAATCTTCAAGACATCTCTGAAATCTTTCTTTTCTTTTAGAAATTCAATATTTTCTGCCAGTTTAGTATAATGAGTCTCTTTTTTTATAATGCTCAGAATTGTTTTATCTATTAACATTGAAATGTTTAGGAAGTGTTGTTATATCCATCACTTTGATGGTATCCATCAAATGTTTTCATTAAGATACTCTTGTCAAATTTGGCAGCCTTCACAATTGCTACCTGGCTTCCTGTTTGACTCTGTCTTATATGTAATAATCCAATAGATTCAGGCCTGGAGAGGTAGGAAATAATATTTTTAAAGGGGGAAACATATATGGAAGTTGGAATCTATTCTTTGGTTCTGCTCTTATAAAATGCTGCAGTGTTTTGTCAGGAGATGTACAGTCTTACTTTACTCACACTCTATTCAAAGCCTCACAACCCACCCCAATTTCTCCTCAAGGATATAGTGAAGAAAGGAGGTATAACAATTTCTGTTTTTTTTTTTCAATACTCCCAGAATGATCACAGTTTGTGGAACCTTTGTGTAAATGTCTGTTGGAACAGCCATAGAATCTGCAGAATCCATCACTTGTATGGTATTCATCAAAAGACTTCATTCACAGATTCTTGTCAAGTTCAGTGGCTTTCAGCATTTTTATGAAATGAACATATGATCGTGGTATATGGCACTCACATATTATCTTCAGAAGCTCCTAAAATATTATAGAATCAGGTCAATACAGTTTCATTTTCAATGAGTGCTTATAATAAATGTTGAATAAAGTAAAAAATATTCAATACCCAGAAAGAAATATTATTTCATAATGTCTCTAGCTCGTGATGGGACCAATAATTCAGTATATCACTCATATTTAGAAAATAAAATTTTGTTAAATTCAGGATATGCATTTTTATTTACATTAAAATAATTAACATTTTTTCCCTAATAAACAAAAACTTACTTTGGTACACTTTGTATTTTAATTGATGATTTGCTTTTTCATTCCTGACTAACAAAAGACTTTCTTTGTTGGTATTATTCATTGCTTATTTAGCAAGCCTGTGTTAAAATATGTTTATTGACCAGGAGAATAGGGAATTAGCTACCAACTGAGATGGCCAATGACAGGAGAGAAACTGAGAAAGAAAAGAAAGAAATTTATGTAAACTTCAGTTTTGTTATAAAAGCCTGTTATCCTATTTTATAACCAAGTGACTGACAATGCCGCCAACAACGCAGTACATCAGCCAACATTAACCAATTTGTAGATAGACTTAACTATCGCCCGGTTCACACAACACCCATGTCTGTGGAACAGGTGAAGAGGCTCATCCCTTGTTTTGTGTTTAGGATGCGGTTTCTGGTTTTCTCCTTTCCAATCTTTTCACTTTTTCTTTTTTTCAATTGGAGTAGATAGACTAAACAATCGCCCGATTCATGCTCCACCCACATCTGTTGAACAGGTGAAGAGGCTCATCACTTGTTTGCTGTTTAGGATGCGGTTTCCAGTATTCTTTTTTCCAATTTTTCACATCAATGTAGACCCCTGCACATCAGTGGCGTTACCGCCTTGCTCGGGGTGATACGATTAAAAAAAAACATATATAAATATGCTATATATATATGCATGAACATATATATATATATATATTCATGTATATATATATATGTTCATGTATATATATATATATATATATATATGCATGTATATATATTCATGTATATATATATATATCCCTGTATATATACATGTATCTATGAATTATATATATCTATGTATGTATATATATATGTATGTATTATATATACTATATGTACGTATGTATATATATATATACACGTATGTATGTATATATATATACACGTATGTATGTATATATATGTATGTATTATATATACTATATGTACGTATGTATATATATACACGTACGTATGTATATATATACACGTACGTATGTATATATATACACGTATGTATGTATATATATGTATGTATTATATATACTATATGTACGTATGTATATATATACACGTATGTATGTATATATATGTATGTATTATATATACTATATGTACGTATGTATATATATATACACGTATGTATGTATATATATGTATGTATTATATATACTATATGTCCGTATGTATATATATATACGTGTATATATATATATGTATGTATATATATGTATGTATATATACTATATGTATGTATATATATATACATATGTATGTATATATATGTATGTATTATATATACTATATGTACATATGTATATATATACGTGTATATATATATACACATGTATTTATATACGTATATATATATATATATATACGTATGTATATATATATATAATATATATATATACGTATGTATATATATATATACTTATGTATATATATATATACGTATATATATATATATATATATATATATACGTATGTATATATATATACTTATGTATATATATATACGTATATATATATACACGTATATATATATACGTATATATATATATACGTATGTATATATATATACGTGTATATATATATACGTATGTATATATATACGTATGTATATATATATACGTATATATATACGTATGTATATATATATATATATACACGTATGTATATATATATATATACGTATGTATATATATACGTATGTATGTATATATATATACATGCGTATGTATATATATACATGCGTATGTATATATATATACATGCGTATGTATATATATACGTATGTATATATATATACACGTATGTATATATATATACGTATGTATATATATATACGTATGTATATATATACGTATATATATATACATAAGTAATATATATATATGCGTGTGTATATATATACACATGCGTGTGTATATATATACATGCGTGTACATATATACATACGTATGTATATATATATATATATGTATGTATATGTATATATACATACGTATGTATATATATATATATACGTATGTATATATATATATATACGTATGTATATATATATATATATATGTATATATATATACGTATGTATATATATATATATACGTATGTATATATATATATATACGTATGTATATATATATATATACGTATGTATATATATATACGTATACATATATATACGTATGTATATATATACATACATATGTGTATATATATATATACGTATGTATATATATACATACGTATGTGTATATATATATATATACGTATGTATATATATATATACGTATGTATATATATAATGTACGTATATATACGTATGTATATATATATACGTATATATATATATAATGTACGTATGTATATATACGTATGTATATATATATACATATGTATATATATAATGTGTACGTATATATATACGTATGTATATATACGTATGTATACTTATATATAATGTACGTATATATACGTATGTATATATATATACGTATATATATATATATACGTATATATATATATACGTATACGTATATATATATAATGTACGTATATATACGTATGTATATATATATATACGTATGTATATATATATATAAATGTACGTATATATACGTATGTATATATATATACGTGTATATATATATATAATGTACGTATATATACGTATGTATATATATATACGTATGTATATATATATATAATGTACGTATATACGTATGTATATATACGTATGTATATATATATACGTATGTATATATATAATGTACGTATATATACGTATAATATATATATATATATATATATATATACGTATGTATATATATACGTATGTATATATAATGTACGTATATATACGTATGTATATATATATACGTATGTATATATATATATATATATATATACGTATGTATATATATATACGTATGTATATATATATAATATACGTATATATACGTATGTATATATATATACGTATGCATATATATATATACGTATGTATATATATATAATGTACGTATATATATGTATGTATATATATATACGTATGTATATATATATATACGTATGTATATATATATAATGTACGTATATATACGTATGTATATATATATATACGTATGTATATATATATATAATGTACGTATATATACGTATGTATATATATACGTATGTATATATATATATAATGTACGTATATATACGTATGTATATATATATATATACGTATGTATATATATATATACGTATGTATATATATATATAATGTACGTATATATACGTATGTATATATATATACGTATGTATATATATATATACGTATGTATATATATATACGTATGTATATATATAATGTACGTATATATACGTATGTATGTATATATATATACGTATGTATATATATAATGCACGTATATATACGTATGTATGTATATATATATACGTATGTATATATATAATGCACGTATATATACGTATGTATGTATATATATATACGTATGTATATATATAATGTACGTATATATACGTATGTATGTATATATATACGTATGTATATATAATGTACGTATATATACGTATATATATATATATATATATATACGTATGTATATATATAATGTACGTATGTATATATATATATATATATCGTATGTATATATATAATGTACGTATATATACGTATGTATATATATATATATACGTATGTATATATATAATGTACGGATATATACGTATGTATATATATACGTTTGTATATATATACATACGTATATATACATACGTATATGTATATATATACGTATGTATATATATACGTATGTATACGTATGTATGTATGTATATGTATGTATGTATACGTATGTATGTATATATACGTATGTATATATACGTATGTATATATACGCATGTATATATATACGTATGTATATATATATACGTATGCATATATATATACGTATGTATACATATATATGTACGTATGCATATATAATATATGTACGTATGTATATATAATATATATATGTATATATATATACTATATATATGTATATATATATATATACTATGTATATGTATATAATATGTATATATATATTGTATGTATATATATACTATGTATGTAGATATATACTATATATGTATATATATATATGTATATATATATTATGTATGTATATATATATTGTATATGTATATATATATTGTATATGTATATATATATTATGTATGTATATATATATTGTTTATGTATATATGTACTGTATATGTATATGTATATATGTACTGTATATGTATATATATATATGTATATATGTATACATATATACATACATTATATCTATACATACGTATATATATGCATACATTATATGTATACATATGTATATATATATTGTATATATATATATATACGGTCTATGTATATATATTATGTATGTATATATATATACTGTATATGTATAAATATATTCTATATGTGTATATATTATGTATGTATATATACATATATTGTGTATGTATAAATGTATTCTATATATGTATATACTATGTATGTATATGTACATATATTGTGTATGTATAAATGTATTCTATATGTATATACTATGTATGTATATGTACATATATTGTGTATGTATAAATGTATTCTATATATGTATATACTATGTATGTATATGTACATATATTGTGTATGTATAAATGTATTCTATATATGTATATACTATGTATGTATATGTACATATATTGTGTGTATGTATAAATGTATTCTATATATGTATATACTATGTATGTATATGTACATATATTGTGTATGTATAAATGTATTCTATATATGTATATACTATGTATGTATATGTACATATATTGTGTATGCATAAATGTATTCTATATATGTATATACTATGTATGTATATGTACATATATTGTGTATGCATAAATGTATTCTATATATGTATATACTATGTATGTATATGTACATATATTGTGTATGCACATAAATGTATTCTATATATGTATATACTATGTATGTATATGTACATATATTGTGTATGCATAAATGTATTCTATATATGTATATACTATGTATGTATATGTACATATATTGTGTATGCATAAATGTATTCTATATATGTATATACTATGTATGTATATGTACATATATTGTGTATGCATAAATGTATTCTATATATGTATATACTATGTATGTATATGTACATATATTATGTATGCATAAATGTATTCTATATATGTATATACTATGTATGTATATGTACATATATTGTGTATACATAAATGTATTCTGTATATGTATATACTATGTATGTATATGGACATATATTGTGTATGCATAAATGTATTCTATATATGTATATACTATGTATGAATATGGACATATATTGTGTATATAAATGTGTATTCTATATATGTATATACTATGTATGAATATGGACATATATTGTGTATGCATAAATGTATTCTATATATGTATATACTATGTATGAATATGGACATATATTGTGTATGCATAAATGTATTCTATATATGTATATACTATGTATGTATATGGACATATATTGTGTATGCATAAATGTATTCTATATATGTATATACTATGTATGTATATGTACATATATGTGTATGCATAAATGTATTCTATATATGTATATACTATGTATGTATATGTACATATATTGTGTATGCATAAATGTATTCTATATATGTATATACTATGTATGTATATGTACATATATTGTGTATGCATAAATGTATTCTATATATGTATATACTATGTATGTATATGTACATATATTGTGTATGCATAAATGTATTCTATATATGTATATACTATGTATGTATATGTACATATATTGTGTATGCATAAATGTATTCTATATATGTATATACTATGTATGTATATGTACATATATTGTGTATGCATAAATGTATTCTATATATGTATATACTATGTATGTATATGTACATATATTGTGTATGCATAAATGTATTCTATATATGTATATACTATGTATGTATATGTACATATATTGTGTATGCATAAATGTATTCTATATATGTATATACTATGTATGTATATGTACATATATTGTGTGTATGCATAAATGTATTCTATATGTCTGTATATACTATGTATGTATATGTACATATATTGTGTATGCATAAATGTATTCTATATATGTATATACTATGTATGTATATGTACATATATTGTGTATGCATAAATGTATTCTATATATGTATATACTATGTATGTATATGTACATATATTGTGTATGCATAAATGTATTCTATATATGTATATACTATGTATGTATATATGTACATATATTGTGTATGCATAAATGTATTCTATATATGTATATACTATGTATGTATATGTACATATATTGTATGCATAAATGTATTCTTTGTATATATATATTATGTATGTATGTACATATATTATGTATGCATAAATGTATTCTATATATGTATATACTATGTATGTATATGTACATATATTGTGTATGCATAAATGTATTCTATATATGTATATACTATGTATGTATATGTACATATATTTGTGTATGTACAAATGTATTCTATATATATATATCTATATATGTATATATGTACATATATTGTGTATGTACATAAATGTATTCTATATATGTATATACTCATGTATATATAACACACATTGTGTATGCATAAATGTATTCTATATATATATACTTATATGTATATGTGTACATATATTGTGTATGCATAAATGTATTCTATATATGTATATATCTATGTATGTATATGTACATATATTGTGTATGCATAAATGTATCTATATATATATATTTATATGTATGTATATGTACATATATTGTGTATACATAAATGTATTTATATATATAATATATATGTATATGTACATATATTGTGTATATAAATGTATCTTTATATATATATAATATATGTATATGTACATATATTTTATGTATACAATGTATTTATATATGTATATACTATGTATGTATATGTACATATATTGTATGTATAAATGTATCTATATATGTATATACTATGTATGTATATGTACATATATTGTGTATGCATAAATGTATTCTATATATGTATATACTATGTATATACACATATATTGTATATATAAATGTATCTATATACATACATATACTATGTATACATAAATACATGTATGCATAAATGTATTCTATATATGTATATATCTATATGTATATGTACATATATTGTATACATAAATGTATCTATATACACACACACACAGAGAAAGATATATTTGTATGTACAATGTATCTATATATGTATATATCATATATATATATATATATTTATATAGATAAATGTATTCTATATATGTATATATACTATGTATATGTACATATATTTATATAATGTATTCTATATATATATACTATGTATATATATACATATATTATATATATAATGTATCTATATATATATACTATATGTATATGTATATATTGTATGTATGTATGTATTCTATATGTATATACTATGTATGTATATGTACATATATTGTGTATGTATATATCTATCTATATATGTATATACTATGTATGTATATGCACACACACACATGTATAAATGTATTCTATATATGTGTATATACTATGTATATATGTACATATATTGTATGTATAAATGTATTCATATATATATACTATGTATGTATATGTACATATATTGTGTATGCATAAATGTATCTATATATATGTATATACTATGTATATATATATATGTATATTTGTGTATGCATAAATGTATCTATATATGTATACACACATACAGACATGTACATATTGTATACATAAATGGTATCTATGTATATGTATATACGTATGTATGTATATGTGTACATATATTGTGTATGATAAATGTATTCTATATATGTATATACTATGTATGTATATGTACATATATTGTGTATGCATAAATGTATTCTATATATGTATATACTATGTATGTATATGTACATATTGTGTATGCATAAATGTATTCTATATATGTATATACTATATGTATATGTACATATATTGTGTGTATACATAAATGTATTCTATATATGTATATACTATGTATGTATGTACATATATTGTGTATGCATAAACGTATCTATATATATACTATATGTATGTATATGTACATATATGTGTACACAATGTGTATTCTATATGTATACATACTATGTATGTATATGTACATATATATTGTGTATGCATAAATGTATTCTATATATGTATATACTATGTATGTATATGTATATATGTGTACATAAATGTATATTCTATATATGTATATACTATGTATGTATATGTACATATATTGTGTATATAAATGTATCATATATGTATATACTATGTATGTATATGTACATATATTGTGTATGCATAAATGTATTCTCCATATATGTATATACTATGTATGTATATGTACATACATGTGTATGTATAAATGTATTCTACATATGTATACTATGTATGTATATGTACATATATTGTGTATGCATAAATGTATTCTATATATGTATATACTTGTACATATATGTACATATATTGTGTATGCATAAATGTATTCTATATATGTATATACTATATACATATATACACATATATTGTGTGTATGTATAAATGTATCTATATTTATGTATATACTATGTATGTAGCATATGTACACATGTGTATGCATAAATGTATTCTATATATGTACATATACTATGCATGTATATGTACATATATTGTGTGCGTATAAATGTATTCTATATATGTATATATCTATGTGTATGTGTATATGTACATATACTATGTATGCATAAATGTATTCATATATGTATATATTTATGTATGTATATGTATTACATACTGTGTATGTATAAATGTATTCTATATGTATATACTATGTATGTATATGTACATATATTGTGTATGCATAAATGTATTCTATATATGTGTATATCATATGTATATGTACATATATTGTGTATGCATAAATGTACTTATATATGTATATACTAATGTATGTATATGTACATATATTGTGTATGCATAAATGTATTCTATATATGTATATACTATGTATGTATATGTACATATATTGTGTATGCATAAATGTATTCTATATATGTATATACTATGTATGTATATGTACATATATTGTGTATGTATAAATGTATTCTATATATGTATATACTATGTATGTATATGTACATATATTGTGTATGCATAAATGTATTCTATATATGTATATACTATGTATGTATATGTACATATATTGTGTATGCATAAATGTATTCTATATATGTATATACTATGTATGTATATGTACATATATATTGTGTATGCATAAATGTATTCTATATATGTATATACTATGTATGTATATGTACATATATTGTGTATGCATATAAATGTGTTCTATATGTATATACTATATGTATGTATATGTATACATGTGTATGCATAAAAATGTATTCTATATATGTATATACTATGTATGTATATGTACATATATTGTATACGTATAAATGTATTCTATATATGTATATTACTTATGTATGTATATGTACATATATTGTGTATGCATAAATGTATTCTATATATGTATATAAATGTGTATGTATATGTACATATATTTGTGTATGTATAAATGTATTCTATATATGTATATACGTGTTTATGTATATATATTGTGTATGCATAAATGTATTCTATATATGTATATACTATGTATGTATATACATATATTGTGTATGCATAAATGTATTCTATATATGTATATTATGTATGTATATGTACATATATTGTGTATGCATAAATGTATTCTATATGTATATACTATGTATGTATATGTACATATATTGTGTATGCATAAATGTATTCTATATATGTATATACTATGTATGTATATGTACATATATTGTGTATGTATAAATGTATTCTATATATGTATATATACTACGTATGTATATGTACATATATTGTGTATGCATAAAATGTATTCTATATATGTATATACTATGTATGTATATACATATATATTGTGTATGCATAAATGTATTCTATATATGTATATACTATGTATGTATATGTATATACGTGTGTATGCATAAATGTATTCTATATATGTATATACTATGTATGTATATGTACATATATTGTGTATACAATGTATTCTATATATGTATATACTATGTATGTATATGTACATATATTGTGTATGTATAAATGTATTCTATATATGTATATACTATGTATGTATATGTACATATATTGTGTATGCATAAATGTATTCTATATATGTATATACTATGTATGTATATGTACATATATTGTGTATGCATAAATGTATTCTATATATGTATATACTAATGTACATATATGTACATATATTGTGTATGCATAAATGTATTCATATATGTATATACTATGTATGTATATGTACACATATATTGTGTATGCATAAATGTATTCTATATATGTATATACTATGTATGTATATGTACATATATTTGTGTATGCATAAATGTATTCTATATATGTATATACTATGTATGTATATGTACATATATTGTGTATGTATGAATGTATTCTATATATGTATATACTATGTATGTATATGTACATATATTGTGTATGCATAAATGTATTCTATATATGTATATACTATGTATGTATATGTACATATATTGTGTATGCATAAATGTATTCTATATATGTATATACTATATGTATATGTGTACATATTGTGTATGCATAAATGTATTCTATATATGTGTATATACCTATGTATGTATATGTACACATATTGTGTATGCATAAATGTATTCTATATATATGTATATACTATGTGCATGTGTATATGTACATATATTGTGTATGCACAAATGTATTCTATATATGTATATACTATGTATGTATATGTACATATTGTATGCATAAATGTATTCTATATATGTATATACTATGTATGTATATGTACATATATTGTGTATGTATAAATGTATTCTATATATGTATATACTATGTATGTATATGCATATATATTGTGTATGCATAAATGTACTATATATGTATATACTATGTATGTATATGTACATATATTGTGTATGCATAAATGTATCTTTATATATGTATATACTATGTATGTATATGTACATATATTGTGTATGCATAAAATGTATTCTATATATGTATATACTATGTATGTATATGTACATATATTGTGTATGCATAAATGTATTCTATATATGTATATATCATGTATGTATATGTACATATATTGTGTATGCATAAATGTATTCTATATATGTATATACTATGTATGTATATGTACATATATTGTGTATGCATAAATGTATTCTATATATGTATATACTATGTATGTATATGTACATATATTGTGTATGCATAAATGTATTCTATATATGTATATACTATGTATGTATATGTACATATATTGTGTATGCATAAATGTATTCTATATATGTATATACTATGTATGTATATGTACATATATTGTGTATGCATAAATGTATTCTATATATGTATATACTATGTATGTATATGTACATACATGTGTATGCATAAATGTATTCTATATATGTATATATCTATGTATATGTACATATATTGTATGTATAAATGTGTATTCTATATATGTATATACTATGTATGTATATGTACATATATTGTGTATGCATAAATGTATTCTATATATGTATATACTATGTATGTATATACATATATTGTATGTATAAATGTATTCTATATATGTATATACTATGTATGTATATGTACATATATTGTGTATGCATAAATGTATTTCTCCCTATATATATATATACTATGTATGTATATGTACATATATGTAAATGCATAAATGTATTCATATATGTATATACTATGTATGTATATGTACATATATTGTGTATGCATAAATGTATTCTATATATGTATATACATGTATGTATAAGTGCATATACTGTGTATACATAAATATATTCTATATATGTATATACTATGTATGTATATGTACATATATTGTATGCATAAATGTATTCTATATATGTATATACTATGTATATGTACATATATTGTGTATACATAAATATATTCTATATATGTATATACTATGTATGTATATGTACATATATTGTGTATGCATAAATATATTCTATATATGTATATACTATGTATGTATATATACATATATTGTGTATGCATAAATATATTCTATATATGTATATAATATGTATGTGTATATAAATATATTCTATATATGTATATACTATGTATGTATATATACATATATTGTGTATGTATATAAATATATTCTATATATGTATATACTATGTATGTATATATACATATAATGTGTATGTATAAATATATTCTATATATATATATACTATGTATGTATATATATACATATAATGTGTATGTATAAATATATTCTATATATATATATACTATGTATGTATATATACATATAATGTGTATATATAAATATATTCTATATATATATACTATGTATGTATATATACATATAATGTGTATATATAAATATATTATATATATATATACTATGTATGTATATATACATATAATGTGTATGTATAAATATATTCTATATATATATATACTATGTATGTATATATACATATAATGTGTATGTATAAATATATTCTATATATATATATACTATGTATATATATATACATATAATGTGTATGTATAAATATATTCTATATATATATATACTATGTATGTATATATATATATAATATATATATAATATTATATATATATATACTATGTATGTATATATACATATAATGTGTATGTATAAATATATTCTATATATATATATACTATGTATGTATATATATATATAATGTATGTATAAATATATTCTATATATATATATACTATGTATGTATATATACATATAATGTGTATGTATAAATATATTCTATATATATATATACTATGTATGTATATATACATATATTTATGTGTATGTATGTATAATATATTCTATATATATATATACTATGTATATATATACATATAATGTGTATGTATAAATATATTCTATATATATATACTATGTATGTATATATACATATAATGTGTATGTATAAATATATTTATATATATATACTATGTATGTATATATACATATAATGTGTATGTATAAATATATTCTATATATATATACTATGTATGTATATATACTATGTGTGTATGTATAAATATATTCTATATATATATACTATGTATGTATATATACATATAATGTGTATGTATAAATATATTCTATATATATATACTATGTATGTATATATACATATATTGTGTATGTATAAATATATTCTATATATATATACTATGTGTGTATATATACATATAATGTGTATGTATATAAATATATTCTGTATATATATACTATATGTATATATACATATAATGTGTATATAAATATATTCTATATATATATACTATATTAATAATATATACATATAATGTGTATGTATAAATATATTATATATATATATACTATGTATGTATATATACATATAATGTGTATGTATAAATATATTCTATATATATATATACTATGTATGTATATATACATATAATGTTAATATGTATAAATATATTCTATATATATATATACTATGTATGTATATATACATATAATGTGTATGTATAAATATATTCTATATATATATACTATGTATGTATATATACATATAATGTGTATGTATAAATATATTCTATATATATATATACTATGTATATATATATACATATATTGTGTATGTATATATATACTATGTATGTGTATATACATGAGTATGTATAAATATATACTATATATGTATATACATATATTGTGTATGTATAAATATATACTATATATGTATACATATATTGTGTATGTATAAATATATACTATATACGTATACATATATTGTGTATGTATAAATATATACTATATACGTATACATATATTGTGTATGTATAAATATATACTATATACGTATACATATATTGTGTATGTATAAATATATACTATATACGTATACATATATTGTGTATGTATAAATATATACTATATACGTATACATATATTGTGTATGTATAAATATATACTATATACGTATACATATATTGTGTATGTATAAATATATATATATACGTATACATATATTGTGTATGTATAAATATATACTATATACGTATACATATATTGTGTATGTATAAATATATACTATATACGTATACATATATTGTGTATGTATAAATATATACTATATACGTATACATATATTGTGTATATATAAATATACTATATACGTATACATATATTGTGTATGTATAAATATATACTATATACGTATACATATATTGTGTATGTATAAATATATACTATATACGTATACATATATTGTGTATGTATAAATATATACTATATACGTATACATATATTGTGTATGTATAAATATATACTATATACGTATACATATATTGTGTATGTATAAATATATACTATATACGTATACATATATTGTGTATGTATAAATATATACTATATACGTATACATATATTGTGTATGTATAAATATATACTATATACGTATACATATATTGTGTATGTATAAATATATACTATATACGTATATATATTGTGTATGTATAAATATATACTATATACGTATACATATATTGTGTATGTATAAATATATACTATATACGTATACATATATTGTGTATGTATAAATATATACTATATACGTATACATATATTGTATGTATAAATATATACTATATACGTATTCATATATTGTGTATGTATAAATATATACTATATACGTATACATATATTGTGTGTATGTATAAATATATACTATATACGTATACATATATTGTGTATGTATAAATATATACTATATATGTATATATACACACTATGTATGTGCATATACATATATTGTGTATGTATAAATATATACTATATATGTATATATACACACTATGTATGTACATATACATATATTGTATATAAATATATACTATATATGTATATATACACACTATGTATATTATATACATATATTATGTATGTATAAATATATACTATATATGTATATATACACATATGTATGTGCATATACATATATTGTGTATGTATAAATATATACTATATGTGTATACATATACACACTATGTATGTGCATATACATATATTTTGTATGTATAAATATATACTAT
Source organism: Ascarosepion bandense (assembly GCA_037127315.1). Taxonomy (NCBI): domain Eukaryota; kingdom Metazoa; phylum Mollusca; class Cephalopoda; order Sepiida; family Sepiidae; genus Ascarosepion; species Ascarosepion bandense. Next base: position 7,127,339 of record JBBBDQ010000328.1, on the reverse strand, counting down.
ATATGTATATATACACACTATGTATGTGCATATACATATATTTTGTATGTATAAATATATACTATATATGTATATATACACACTATGTATGTGCGTATACATATATTGTGTATGTATAAATATATACTATATATGTATATATACACACTATGTATGTGCGTATACATATATTATGTATGTATAAATATATACTATATATGTATATATACACACTATGTATGTGCGTATACATATATTGTGTATGTATAAATATACTATACTTTATATGTATATATACATACTTTTATGTATGTACGTATACATATATTGTGTATGTATAAATATATACTATATATGTGTATATATATATATATACTACTATGTATGTACGTATACATATATTGTGTATGTATAAATATATACTATATATATGTGTATATATATATATACTATGTATGTACGTATACATATATTGTGTATGTATAAATATATATACTATATATGTATATATATATATACTATGTATATACGTATACATATAATATGTATGTATAAATATATACTATATATATGTATATATATATATACTATGTATGTACGTATACATATATTGTGTATATATAATATATATATATATGTATATATATATATACTATGTATGTATACGTATACATATATTGTGTATGTATAAATATATACTATATATGTATATATATATATATATGTATGTACGTATACATATATTGTGTATGTATAAATATATACTATATATATATATATATATATATATATATATGTATGTACGTATACATATATTATTAATATATTATAAATATATACTATATATGTATATATATATATACTATGTATGTACGTATACATATATTGTGTGTGTGTATAAATATATACTATATGTATATATATATACTAATATGTATGTACATGTATATTGTGTATGTATAAATATATACTATATATGTATATATATATATACCTACTATGTATGTACGTATACATATATTGTGTATGTATAAATATATACTATATATGTATATATATATATACTATGTATGTACGTATATATATTGTGTATGTATAAATATATACTATATATGTATATATATATATATATGTATGTACGTATACATATATTGTGTATGTATAAATATATACTATATATATATATATATATATACTATGTATGTACGTATACATATATTGTGTATGTATAAATATATACTATATATGTATATATATGTATACTATGTATGTACGTATACATATATTATTAATATGTATAAATATATACTATATATGTATATATATATATACTATGTATGTACGTATACATATATTGTGTATGTATAAATATATACTATATATGTATATATATATATATATATGTACATGTACATATATTGTGTATGTATAAATATATACTATATATGTATATATATATATATATACTATGTGTGTACGTATACATATATTGTGTATGTATAAATATATACTATATATGTATATATATATATATATACTATGTATGTACATATACATATATATTGTGTATGTATAAATATATACTATATATGTATATATATATACTATATATGTACATATACATATATTGTGTATGTATAAATATATACTATATATGTATATATATATATACTATGTATGTACATATACATATATTGTGTATATATAAATATATACTATATATGTATATATACATATATACTATGTATATACATATATACATATATTGTGTATGTATAAATATATACTATATATGTATATATAACATATATGTATATATGTATATATGTATATATATACTATATATGTATATATACATATATCATGTATGTATATATATACTATATATGTGGATATATATATACTATGTATGTATATGTATACTATATATATATATATTACGTATTTATATATATTTTATGTATTTATATATATTTTATGTATTTATATATATTTTATGTATATATATTATGTATGTATGTATATATACTATGTATGTATATAAATTGTATGTATTTATATATATATACTATGTATGTATATAGTATGTATTTAAATATTATGTATGTATATATATATATTATGTATGTGTATATATACTATATATGTATATATATATATTATGTATGTGTATATATACTATATATGTATATATATATTATGTATGTGTATATATACTATATATGTATATATATATTATGTATGTTTATATATACTATATATGTATATATATATATTATGTATGTTTATATATACTATATATGTATATATATATATATTATGTATGTTTATATATACTATATATGTATATATATATATTATGTATGTTTATATATACTATATATGTATATATATATATTATGTATGTTTATATATACTATATATGTATATATATATATTATGTATGTTTATATATACTATATATGTAGATATATTATGCATGTTTACATATACTATATATGTAGATATATATTATGTATGTTTACATATACTATATATGTAGATATATATTATGTATGTTTACATATACTATATATGTATATATATATTATGTATGTTTACATACACTATATATGTATATATATATTATGTATGTTTACATACACTATATATGTATATATATTATGTATGTTTACATACACTATATATGTATATACATATTATGTATGTTTACATATACTATATATGTATATAAATATTATGTATGTTTACATATACTCTATATGTATATACATATTATGTATGTTTACATATACTATATATTTATATACATACTATGTATGTGTATATATACTATACATATATATATATTATGTATGTGTACATATACTATATATGTATATATATATATTATATATGTATGTGTTTATATACTATATATGTATATATATGATATATGTATGTGTATATATACTATACATGTATATATATTATATATATATGTGTATATATACTATATATGTAAATATATATTATATCTGTATGTGTATATATACTATATATGTATATTATATATGTATATGTATATATGTTATATATGTGTATATATATTATATATGTATGTGTATATATGCTATATATGTGTATATATATTATATATGTATGTGTATATATGCTATATATGTATATATATATTATATATGTATGTGTATATATGCTACATATATATGTATATATTATATATGTATGTGTATATATGCTATATATGTATATATATATTATATATGTATGTGTATATGTGTATATATGCTATATATGTATATATATTATATGTATGTGTATATGTATTATATATGTATATATATATATATATATGTATGTGTATATATATACTATATATGTATGTGTATATATACTATATATGTATATATATATATTATATATGTACGTGTATATATAATATATATGTATATATATATATTATATATGTATGTGTATGTATATATATTATATATGTATGTGTATATATACTATATATGTATGTATATATATTATATATGTATGTGTATATATACTATATATGTATATATATATATTATATATGTATGTGCATATATACTATATATGTATGTGTATATATACTATATATGTATATATATATATATTATATACGTATGTGTATATATACTGTATACTTCTGTGTATATATGCTATATATGTATGTATATATAATATATACGTTTTTGTATATATAATATATAGTTATGTATGTGCATATATATAAAATATATGTACGTATATATACGACATATGTACGTATATATACCATATATATGTACTTATAGATATATACTATACATGTGTGTATACATATATAACATTTGTGTCTATATATATATATATATATATACACACATATCTACTATGTATATATATACTAAGAATATATATAAATATATACTGTGTACATAAGTATATATATACATATGTATATATATATACATATATATATACTTATATATATATATACTATGTATATATATATATACTATGTATATATATATATACTATGTATATATATATATTATGTATACATATATGTTATATATGTACTATATATATATAATATGTGTGTATGTATATATATATGTATATATATATATATAGAAAAGATATATCTATATCTATATGATATATATATGTACCATATATATATATATATACGATATATATGTATATATATAATATATACGTATATATCTATATGATATATGTACCATATATATATCATATAGATATATACGTATATATATATGTACCATATATATATATATATGATATATATATATGTACCATATATATATACGATATATATGTATATATGTAATATATACGTATATAACTATATGATATATATATATGGTACATATATATATATCATATAGATATATACGTATATATTATATATATATATATACATATGTATCGTATATATATATGGTACATATATATATATCATATAGATATATACGTTTACTGTATATATATATATACATAGATATCGTATATATATATGGTACATATATATATCATGTATATACGTATATATTATATATATATACATATAAATCGTATATATTATATGTATATGGTACATATAGATATATACGTATATATTATTCGATATATCTGTATATATATATAATATATACGTATATATCTATATGATATATATATGTACCATATATATACGATATATATGTATATATATATATAATATATACGTATATATCCATATGATATATATATATATGTACCATATATATATATATATATACGATACATATGTATATATATATATATAATATATACGTATATATCTATATGCTATATATATGTACCATATATATAAATATACGATACATATGCATATATAAATAATATATACGTATATATCTATATGAGATATATCTGTACCATATATACAAATATACGATACATATATATAAATATAACATAGACGTTTATATCTATATGATATATATATGTACCATATATATATGTGTATATATATATAATATATACGTATATATCTATATGATATATATATGTACCATATATATATATAAGATACATATGTATATATATATATAATATATACATATATATCTATATGATATATATATATATGTACCATATATATATATAAGATACATATGTATATATAATATATACGTATATATCTATATGATGTATATATATACCACATATATATATAAGATACATATGTATATATATATAATATATATGTATATATCTATATGATTTATATATGTACGTATGTATATACGATATATATGTATATATATATAATATATACGTATATATCTATATAATATATATATGTACCATATATATATGATATATGCACCATATGTACTATATATATGTACATATATAATTTAAATATATACGATATATATACGATATATATGTACTATATATATACTATATACATATGTATATATATAATATATATGTATATATATAATATATACATATATATCGATATACTATATATGTGTAATATATATATATAATATATATGTATATATATAATATATACATATATATCGATATACTATATATGTGTAATATATATATATATATAATATATATGTACATATATAATATATACATATATATCGATATACTATATATGTGTAATATATATATATACGATATATATGTATATATATAATATATACGTATATATCTATGTACTATATATATGTACCATATACATACCATATATATATGTATATATATAATATATACGTATATATCTATGTACTATATATATGTACCATATACATACCATATATATATGTATATATATAATATATACGTATATATCTATGTACTATATATATGTACCATATACATACCATATATATATGTATATATATAATATATACGTATATATCTATGTACTATATATATGTACCATATACATACCATATATATATGTATATATATAATATATACGTATATATCTATGTACTATATATATGTACCATATACATACCATATATATATGTATATATATAATATATACGTATATATCTATGTACTATATATATGTACCATATACATACCATATATATATGTATATATATAATATATACGTATATATCTATGTACTATATATATGTACCATATACCATACTATATATATATGTATATATATATATATACCGTATATATATAACGTATATATCTATGTACTGTATATATATGTACCATATACATTATATATATGTATATATGCATAACTGATACGTATATATCAATGTGCTATATATATATATATGTACCATATACATACTCTATATATATATGTATATATGCATAATATATACGTATATATCTATTTACTATGTATATATGTATATATGCATAATATATACGCATATATCTATTTACTATGTATATATGTATATATGTATAATATATACGTATATATCTATTTACTATATATATGTACCAAATATATATATACTATATATATGTATATATATATATCATATATACGCATATATCTATATACTATATATATGTACCATATATATATACTTTATATACGTATATATCTATATACTATATATATGTTCCATATATATATGCTATATATACATATATATCTATATACTATATATATGTACCATATATATATACTACATATACTTATATATATATATATACTATATATATGTACCATATATATATATACTATATATACTTGTATGCATATATATATACTATATATACGTATATACTATATATATGTACCATATACATAGACTTTATATACGTATATATATATAATATATGCCTATCTATATATATATGCTGTATATATGTACCATATATATATACTATACATATATATATATATATATATATATATATATATGTACAATATTCGGAAATATCTATATACTATATATATGTATATGTATATACCATATATACTTATATATCTATATACTATATATATATACCTCATATATATATATACTATATATATGTATGTATATACCATATATACTTATATATCTATATACTATATATATATACCTTATATATATATATACTATATATATGTATGTATATACCATATATACTTATATATCTATATACTATATATATATACCTTATATATATATATACTATATATATGTATGTATATACAATATATACACATATATCTATATACTATATATATATACCTTATATATATATATACTATATAAATGTATGTATATACAATATATACATATATATCTATATACTATATATATACCATATATATATATATTATATATATGTATGTACTATATATATACCATATATATACTATATATATGTATGTATATATAATATATACGTATATATCTATATACTATATATATTCCATATATATATATACACTATATATATATATGCATCTATATAATATATACGTACATATCTATATACTATATATATACCTTATACATATATACTATATATATGTATGTATATATATAATATATACGTACATATCTATATACTATATATATACCTTATACATATATACTATATATATGTATGTATATATATAATATATACGTACATATCTATATACTATATATATACCACATATATATACTATATATATGTATGTATATATATAATATATACGTATATATCTATATACTATATATGTAACATATATATATATACTTTATTTATGTATCTATATATATAATTTATACGTATATATCTATATACTATATATATAACATATATATATATACTACATATATGTATGCATACATATGATATATACTTATATATCTATATACTATATATATATACCACATATATACATATTATATAAATGTATATATATATAATACTTACGTATATATCTATATACTATATATATATACAATATATATATATTATAGAAATGTATATATATATACAATATATACGTATATATCTATACACTATATATACCCAAATATATATATTATAGAAATGTATATATATATAATATATACGTATATATCTATATACTATATATACCATATATATATATTATATAAATGTATATATATATATAATATACACGTATATATCTATATACTATATATACCATCTATATATATACTATATATATGTATGTATATATATAATATATTCGTATATATCTATATACTATATATATACCATATACATATATACTATACATATGTATATAAATATAATATATACGTATATATCTATATATATATATATATATGTTATGTCGCAAGTATAAATGTGTAACTCAACAACAAAATCAGAATATAAATTGTATTCCGCGGAAAGACGTTTAGTATGTACAGAAGTGATTATTAATATTTACAATAGAAAGATACAAGATTCCAATCCGTCGTAAGACGTGTGTATACGTGATTACTTCCGGTACGCCACCGGAAGTGTGACTAACTTTTCACTGACTCGCACTGACTCTTCAGTAACTCATTAGAGACTCTCAAGTGACTCTCTACGACTCTCCTGTAGAGAATCCACCATTGTTATATATAGCAATGGGAACAGTCCATTTGTAGTCAAATAGGAGCGGCGCCCTAACACCCCCCTCCTAAGACTTTTGCTTCAATCGTATTTTTTCTTTTTCGGGTTTACCGACAACTGGTGTGTTCATTTCCTTTTGCGGGTGGATTTCCTGGTACTACCTTCTTGTACCTGAAGCATTTGTAACTCGAAAATATCAAAAAGATCCTCCACATTTTCATCCATCTCTTCAGGCGCAACAGTTGTCTATTCCGAAAATCTTTTTCTTAATTGATTTACATGCCTTCTATGTTTAAATTTCGGTCCTTGCACAACATAGAGCATGTTCCCTATACGTCCTTTAATTTTGCCTTTCATCCAGGACGTAGTGTTGTTTTCATAGCTCTTGAAAAACACTTTTTCATTCACCAGAAATTTTCTTTTCGGTGTGCTTACATTAGGTGTATCAGCTTTCTTTGATGGAATTAGCTTATCAAAAACCGAACGTACTTTTCTTGCGAACATTAATTCAGCTGGCGACAGCACTGATGGTGCTGCTCTGTTCGGCGTAATTCTGTATACCTGTAGGAATAACTGTATACCTGTAGGAATACAGCCGTTTTCGTGGGCGTCCTCGTAGCCTTCCTTAATGCTCTCTTTAGAGTATCCATGAATCTTTCAGCTAGATCATTGCTACGTGGGTGATAGGGTGGAGTGGTTATATGTTCCACTTGAAATGTATCGCAGAATTCCTTAAACTCTTTTGATGTAAATTGTGACCCGTTGTCACTGACAATTGTGTCTACTACTCCAAATCTTGCGAAAAGCTCATGGAGTCTGTTTATAGTATTTTTTGCTGTGGGATGTTTAATCTGAAAAACTTCCCGCCACTTGGTGTAGCTATCTACGACAATTAAGTAATACGTTTTACCCATTGGACCGGCAAAGTCTATGTGCAGTCTCGATCACGGTCTATCCGTTTTCGGCCAAGGCTTTTGTAGTACTTGTGGCGATTTCGCCGCCAGCGCACAACCCTCACATTTTCCAACCATGGCCGCAATGTCCGCGTCCATGCCTGGCCAGAACACGTACGACCGCATTAAACTTTTCATTCGATTCACACCGGGATGACCCGTATGAAAATCTTTCAGTATTTTCCTCTGTAACACTTTAGGAATTACAACTCTTTCGTTGTAGAGTAATACGTTGTCGCACGTAGAAAAAGTTTCTGCCATTCGTTGGGCTTTTTCCAGTAATTTATTTTTTACATCTTTGATGTAATCGTCTTTTGACGCTTCCTTTTTTATATCTGCTAATGACACCGGTAAATCTCTGACAGTTCCAGTGAGAGTATTCTTCACTTCCACTTCAGATTTTAATGCTGCTATAACGGTGTCCTCTAAAGGTTCGTTTGACTTCGGGATGAGTCTCGACAACCCATCCGCGTGTCCAATTTTTGTTGATGCTAAGTGTTGTAAGTCAAAATTGTAATTTAGAAGCAAAGTACCCCATCTCAGTAGTCTATTTGCAGTATATGTAGGGAGTCCCTTTTTGGATCCGTAAATGGTCAACAGCGGTTTATGATCCGTCTGCAATGTGAATTTCCTTCCATGAATATATCTGTGAAACTTTGTTACTGCAAACACTATTGCCAGTGCCTCCTTTTCGATTTGTGAGTAATTTTGTTCAGCCGGGAGCAGTGTTCTGCTTGCATGTGCAATCGGCTTTATTTGTCCATCCTTCCAATTGTGTAATATACATGCACCAATCCCATGTGCTAGCATCGCAAGCGATTACGATGTCTAATTTGGGATCGTAGTGAGCTAAAAATAAATCTGATGTAAGTCTATCTTTTATCTCCTTAAATGCTTTCTTGCAATCCTCAAACCAGCACCATATTTTATCTTTTTTTAGTAGCTCATTTAAAGGCGCACGCAACTTTTGCAGATTTGGAATGAACTCCTGATAGTAACTCACCAAACCTAGAAAACTTTGCAATGTCTTTACGTTTTTTGGATCTGGCATATTTCGAATCGCATGGGAGCGATTTGGGTCTGGCTTTTTCCCATCTTTATTGATAATATGACCCAGATATTTAATTTCTTCCAGCAACAAATCACATTTGCTTTCCCTTATCTTCAAGCCATAATTCCGTATTCTTTTGAAAACTTCCCGTAGGTGACCCTTATGTTCTTCGACCGTTTCGCTTTTTATTAGGATGTCAGCAAGATATGCGATCGCGAAATCTAATCCTGCCAGCATAGTGTCCATTGTCTGCTGGAACACCGCCGGTGCTGTTTTTATTCCGAACGCCGACCGTTCGAATTTGTAAAGCCCCTTGTGAGTATTTATGCACAATAGCTTTGAACTTTCATTCTCCACTGGAATTTGGAGATATGCGTTGCTAAGGTCTATTTTTGAAAAAACCTTCCCGACATTCAGCTTAGAAAATACCTCCTCCGGGCTTGGTAGAGGGTAGTGATAATCCTCAATGGCGTTGTTTAGTCCGATCGAAAAATCAGCGCATATTCTAATCTCTCCCGTCTTCTTTTTTACGTAAACAGCAGGTGCGGCCCAATCGCTATAGTCGACTTTTGTTAGTACGCCTTTTTTTTCTAGTCTTTTAAGCTCAGCATCAATTTTATCAATAGCCGCATAAGGCGCGTTTCTCTTCTTTTTGAACACCGGAGTCACGTTTTCTTTTAATTTGATTATCGCCGACGTTTTGGTACATCTGCCCAAACCTTCAGAGAATACTTCCGTGAAATCTTTTTTTATCTCCTCCTTTAGTATTGTTGTCACGTCAGACGAATCTTCTCTTATATTTTTACAATAAGAATTTATGGGAAGATCCCACAAATTAAATTCACTCATCCAGTCAGTGCCAAACAGATTATTCGTTCTTTTCATAACGAACGTTTTCAGTCTTTTTGTTTGGTTGTGAAAATTTACGTTGAGAATTAGCTCACCTTCAAATTTGATCCTCTTTCCAGTCACCGTTTTAGCCACTTTACTAGTCTTCATCAACCTTGGTTTATTTAACTTGTACCAGGTTTTCATATTTATGATACTTATATCCGATCCACTATCTAGTTGCAGTCTCACCGGTTTTTTAAATATTTTCACTTCTAAATATTTTCTAACGCCGTGGTTTTGCTCATATGATCTGGTTAATTTTACCTGCGATTTACGTCTAAATCTACACTTAGACATTTTGTGACCTAGCTTATTACAGTGTTTGCATTTTTTAAATTTGAACGGACAGTCACTGCGCCAGTGCCATTCTCCACAAGCATAGCAAGCTTTTGGCGGGGGGGGGGGGTCTTTTTCCAAAAATTTTTTTTTCCCTCCAAGGGCGAATGATTTCTTCGTCTTGGAGACGGAGATCGAAAGTGTGACTTGCGATTTATCTTTTTTACGTTGGCTACAGCGGATTCCTGTATTTTTTTTTTTTTTGCGTCTTCTTTAATACTTATACATTTCTGGCAATAATCCGCCAGATTTTGCAGAGATATGTTTTGTTCGTTCTCCAACTTTGTCAAAATTTTTCTCCTCATCTCGCTGTCTTTCCCTGACACCAGCCCTTGCACGAAAATTAAACATTTAAAATTGTTTGCAGTTAGTTCTGCAAGTCTGAAATCGTCGCAGTTTGTGTTAACTACCGAGGCGAACGTGGTGTAATCTTCAGCGTCGTTCTTTTGCAGATTTAGGCATCTCCACCTTTTATGGAACAAGGATAACCTAGGGCTAAATAATTCTTTTAATAGTTTTACAGCCTCATTGAATTCTAGATCCCTTGTTTTTTTCGGAAGGATGAAGTCCGTGAATTTGTTATGTTCATGCGTGCCTAATTTCCTGAGGAGTAACCTGATTTTTTCTCCGAAGACCATGACTTACAGTCGATTTCAAAAAAGTCCTGGTATTTATGGTAATACCTTTCAATGTATGTTTGCTTTATACCAATCAGAAAGCAAATGACCAAAATTCGTCGTTGCGCATCCGGTTGAAAAATAAAAATTAATCAAGTATCAAATTTCCATTTCGCGAGCCTGCGTGAATTTTATTTACCAGCCAATGGGAAGCCTAGAATCAAATACAAGTATGAAATCTCCAAACGAGCTGCTTCTGATCCAAAAGCATATATATAAAGCGGATACCGACAAGACCCTGGCAGACGGTCAAACGAGAGGAGAAGAATGTAATCAATATCCCCTTGACTTAAGTCGAGCGGTTACTACGCTTGCCTCTTTCCTCCTTCTCCCTTGTCACAAAATTATTTACTGACCTAAGGAGCAAATACTTCAAAGGCATTCCTCATATACCTCCGCTCCTCACATTCCTAACACTAATTATCTTTCTCTGCATATTATTCGCCATACCACAAATTTTAACCTGGCCGTTGTACTCATATCCAAAGACTGTTTCCTCACAATCTAAGAACTTTTATCTTTGCCATAAGCAAATTTTAAAGTTGTGTTCGGATCACGTTGGAATAAGCCCCTATAAAGTGTTGACTACTCGACGTGAGATGAACACGTATAACGCAACCTTCTACAGGCCAACGCACCTACCCATCTTTTCAGCAACCATGGCAATGAAAAACTTAATGTCCCTCGGCACCAAAATGAACAACTACTACAGTAAGCCAATTTACTTTTCCCAGCATTTCGGCACCAAAAAGAAAATCCTAACGTCCGTCGGACTCACAACTAAAAACTCCATGTGCTTCAAACACATTGTCGAAGAGTAAATAGGCCCCCGGCAGAAACAATTAATAATGAAGAACAAAAAAAAAAAAGAAAAAAAAAGAACAAAATGAACGATAAGAACAAAGAACAAAAAGGACAAAATGGACAACCCCCCTCCAAAAAAAACCCGGAAAAACAACTGAAAAACATAAAACAAGAGAAAATCAACAAACAAACAAAAAAAAAAACAGTCGGATAGTCACTTGTGAATTTAAAAGAACGAAAAACCCACCATAAATTAGTGACTACCCGGCGTGAGTTCAACACATATATGTATACACACGAAAATTTTGTTTGGACTTTCAACGAAATTTGAAATTTTCTCTGTAATACAAACTCGAAATGGCAATGGACGCTGAAGAAACTTCAACAAATCAGAACTAACCTACCCAGGGCTATTCCCACAAAAAAAAAAAAGCATTTGGACTTTCAACAAGAACCGAAAACCAAAACATTCCTTCGAATAAAGACGGGATTCGAATACTCCCCTCTTGTACCCAGGAACGTAAGTTCGGTAAAACGTTTCAATGGAAGAAAGAAAACACAAATTTTTATTTCAAATGAAAACGGAAAAAAAAAAAAAAAAAATAACAAACAAACAAAAAGAAAACCGCAAGACAAAACGAAAAATTCCTCTTTTAACAAAAAGCGACAACAGATACCAAAAACAACTCCGTTTTCTGCGGCGAAAGTTATGTGGGGATACCGACCGAGCAAAAGCGAGGAACCGGATGTTTGCTCTATACCGACCAGAAAGTAAATGACCAAAACTCATCGTTGCGCATCCAAGTTCGGGATGATGTTCCGGTTGGAAAATACAATTTAATCAAATATCAAATTACCATTTCGCAAGCCTACGCGAATTTTATTTACCAGCCAATGGGAAGCCCAGAATCAAATAGAAGTATGAAATCCCAAAACGAGCTGGTTTTGATCCAAAAGCAGAAATAAAAAGCGGAGACAGACAAGACCCTGGCAGACGGGCAAACGAGAGGAGAAGAATGTAATCAATATCCCCTTGACTTAAGTTAAGCGGTTACTACTTTTCCGGCTTTCCTCCTTCTCCCCTGTCTCAAAAGTACTTACTGACCTAAGGAGCGACTACTTCAAAGACATTCCTCACATACCTCCGCTCCTCACATTCCTAACAATAATGATCTTTTTCAGCATTATGTTTGCGATGAACACTTTAACCTCCGTTTGACCTATATTCAAGTATTATTTTAATTGTAAAAACATAAATTGATATATGTATATATAAATGTTATTTTCTACTCAAATTGCCTTTCTTGATTTTATAATAATTTTATGACTTACAATGGGCTATCTACCAAAAGGCCAAATTCCGATAACCTGCAATAATATACAACTACCCTTCACCAGAACGGACTCCCACTACAACTAGAAAAAGAATAGATAAGCAACCCACTATAAATCAATACCAATGAGTAGCATCTACCTTTTTTTTATTATGATGTTTATTGTAAAAGACTTGTTCTATAAAAATTCTATTTAATATAGATTTTAAAAACTAACATATAGCGTCAAGGTCAGTTAAGTGCCATACGTGATACACGCTTTGGGCGATCATGTCTCAAAAGATACATGACTGACTAGGCAGAAGATTATTCCGCAGTAGGTTGCCATTGCTTTCTGTGGGAGACTGGTTGCCAGCCAAGACTATAGAACCCAATCTGTCCTGTTATTTATGGCATAAATGGAGGGAAATAACCTATACCTTCTCCAAGGGTGCGCGTAAGTAAACGCAACAAATACTGGAATTCGATATCGGCTCCCCGATTTCTCGTTCCAAGTCGATATCTACTGCACCACAACAGGGTACAGTATTATATTTCGGATCTTTGTGGCGTGGTGGTTACAAGTATTTGAACACCAACAATTCATGCATTTTTTAATAACCAAATAGCAAAAGAAATCTCAAGATTTTAACACACGGTACAAAATCTTGGCTAACACCGTCTAATTTTTTTTTCGTTCCCATAATCATTCAAAGAAAATATTTCAAAAGTAATTTCTTGTTTGTATTGTGTTTTTTTTTTTTCATTTTATTTAATATTTTTCGTCATTTATTTCAACTTCGACATTATTATACAAACTGAACTAACAATATAAATTTTGTCAGAAAAAAAAATTCCCAACAAAATCATTGATACACAAAAAAGGAATTCAGCCGGTTTGTTTTTTTCTTTTCTAGTTGCATTTTCTGGTCTGAAAGGTAAGTGGAAGAATCAAAATAAGAAAAAAGAAATTTTTATTTACTGACTTGCCTCAGCAATTTTCTCTTTTCTTGTTTGTTAATGTTACTAAAATGAAAATGAATTTACACCACATATAAATTTTTATGCATATCCGATATTTAGTTGATTTTTTTCCTCTCATTTTAGATACCTAAGTTTTAAATCGAATTTTTAAAAATAAAACCATTTACTTGCTTGAAGCTTTTAGTTTTAAAAGCTAATTGATTATTTACTATTTCGAGTTAGCAAAATACTCTAAGTGTATTTCCAACAGAAATTGTAGGTACTTTCACGTCCACGAATTCGCTTAAAAAAAGGCTCCAAAAACTTAATAAAAAGGAAAACAGTTTTATCGGCAAAATGTCTGTTATTATTAAGAAGGATCAAAGAATTTTTAAAAAAAATATTTCTAACAGGTTCGAAATTTTAATAAAATACTTTTTTGTTTCTGTGTGTGACGCAATTTTTACAAAGATTGACTACGGTAAACGTATGACACAACTCAATTTTTTTACAGGTGAAAAACACATTAATTTCGAAATTCTTGCAAAAATCAAATAATGGTCGGATTTTGAAAACTTTTACAATCTAGCTAACCATTACAATTACACTGTCATAAACCACGTTGATGTGTCCGAAAATCCATAGCAATGAGTAACATCTGATTGTTTTTTATTATGACGTTTATTGTAAATCATTTGGTTTAAATAAAATTTTCATTTAATATAAATTTAAAACAAAATAACATGTAGCGTTCCGTTACAGTATTTCCGGTCATTATGGTTAAATGCATTGAACACCGGCAAGTCATGCATTTTGAATAACTCCGCCAAATACCAAAAGATTTTAACACAAGGTACAAAATCTTGAGTAACACCGTCTACTTTTTTCCGTTCCCATAAACATTCAAACAGGTTATTTCAGAAGTAATTTCTCGTTTGTATTGTGTTTTTTCTATTTTATTTAATCCATTACGTTATTTATTTCTTGAAGATTATTATACGAACTGAACTAACAACAGAAATCTTGTCAGAAAATATCCCAACAAAATCATTGGTACAGAAAAGGAATTCAGCCGGTTTGTTTCTCGTTGCATTTTTTTGGTCTGGAAGGTAAGTAGAAGAATCGAAACAAAGAAAAAGAAATTTTTATTTACTGACTTCCCTCAGCAATTTTTCTTTTTTAATTTTTGTTAATGTTACCAAAATAAAAATGAATTTAGCTACGAGTACAGACCACATCTCTGAAATACTGGACAATTTTTTATCATACTTGGTCAACAATCAACATTAGTGGATTTTTTATGTAGATATTTCCTCCTATTTTCGATACATAAGTTTTAAATCGAATTTAAAAATTTATAAATTCGAAAAAATTCCCCAAATCTTAATAAAAACAGTCTTATCTGTAAAATGTTTTTTATTACTAAGAGGAAAGATCTTAGTATTTGTTAATTATTTTTTAATTATTATTTATAATTATAATTTAATTATTTCTATCATGTTTAAAACAAATGTTTTTGTTTCATCCGTAAGTGACGCAATTTTTACAAAGGTTGACTACAGCAGACGTAATATATGACACAACTCACTTTTTTGACGGTGAAAAAGTGACGAAACACATTAATTTGGAAATTCTTGTAAAAATAAAATAATGGTCGGATTTTGGTGAAACTTTCAGGCATTTTTGAAACTGTTAATCTTAGAAATCTTGGAAAAATATTTTTTTGTTTTTACACATATTAATTACTCCAATTAATTTCATAAAATGTCCAGAAATTAGCGATCAACCAGTGAAAAAATAATTTTGATAAAAATGAATTTTTACAACAATTGTTTACATTTTTAATATTTTTTATGATCATAATTTATAAAGTTAAAAAATCATTTATAATTTCTTCCCTTGCTCACTCACTTTCGGCTATTATTTTAATACGTGAAGACTGTATTCATTTATCGAAAGTTAAAAAGTTTAATACAAATAATTGAGCCAATACATTAAAAATCTGTATCTTTCAATAATTAAAACACCTTTTTTTGTGTGTGCATGCTGATGACCCATATTTTTACTGGCGGTCATATGTGATATATATCATTAACCCTTTATTGCATATTGGTTACAATTGTAACCAATATGCAACAAAGGTTAAAAGGTCACATTTCAAAGGTTGCACTCCTTACAGGATGAAAAAAAAACTATATATAAACATTTTCAACAGGGTGTAATTCTTTTGATTTGCTTCTGTGTTTCCTGTTCCCTACATTTCAAGATTTAACAGGCTTTGCAAAACTTCCCTTCAAAATTTGTTATAAAAAAAGTAATTGTAAAATTCACAGTTTATACAGGTATGTAATAAAGAATATAAAAAATACATAACAAAAATAAAAATTAATAAATGCCAGAACATTTCATAAATTATTGAGTTATCTTTGTCACGTTATATAATTTCATTCTCTGTTATTAAATTGTGAAGTTATTTTAAAAGAAAGTTTTATATTATTTTGATTTGTAGTTTTCATAAAATATCTTCAAACATAAAGCTATAAAGCTGAACTAACAAAAATTCTGTAAAGAATTAGATAATTGCTGAAAATGTTGTGATTGGAAGAAATCTAAAAGATGTTTGAAACTTTATAAATCATCATAATTAGCAATGAAAAATATGAAAACAGTTCTTATAAAAATTCATTATTTATCAATTTTTTTTCTTTATTCTTTATAAAATCAAGAAAAGGTTTATCTAAATAAAAAATGACATAGTTTTAATGCATTTTATATTTTACTATTTGGAACAGATTGTCAGAAAAATGGTCTCTGAAAAGGCACAAAAAAATAACATGACTTACATTTTCCAAAGAGTGCTGCATTTACCTAGTAAAAAAAAGTATTGGGATCCATACTGAATTTTTAGGTTTTATGCAACTAATTGAAAGTGGAAAGTAACAGATGTAAGAAAAAATGTTTACCAAGATTTTCTAAAAATAACAATTGCATAAATAAATACATTCATTTGTGAATAAATCCTGAAAGTTCAATTAAAATCAAACAGTTGAGTTTTGCAAGAATTTCCAAATTTATGTTTCATTCAATGGCAAAAAAAAAATGACTGGTGTAATATTAAGTTTGCCATTATAGAAACCTCTAGTAAAAATCGGGTGAATCATTGATGATTTCAGATATGTCAGAAAGGATTAAAATATAAAAATAAAGACAACAATCTTTGGTCTTTCCTAATAACATAAATATTTTGTTGATAAATCTTTCTTTTTATTAGGTTTGAGCTCATGCTATGCTGTTTTGAGAATTGCATGGAGGGGTGTGTTTTATTTTTATTGCATTTTTCAGATTTACATGAGATTTTCAGTGAATGAGGGTTTTGTTTCATGAAAAAAATAATGATTTAAATTTGCCAAGGATTTATGCTTTTTTCTTTATTATTTTTGTTTAAGTTATATGTGTTCAGTCTTATAAAGTTTAATTTCTTAAAATTTAATGAAATTAGATGTGAGGGGGTGAAAATGTAATAAAAGTATTTCATCAATATTTTCTTCAAAAGAGACTTTTGAGGAAATAAAATATTATTTTCTGAAACTTAAGAAAGATTCACTGAATTTAATTAATCTGACTTAAAGCAAATATTACAAGCTCATCATTGATTGCAGTATTGCATTTTTTTAACATGGCAGTGGGTACTTTATGAGGTGTTGACAACTATTTTAATAGACTTATATTTGTGAACATTTTCTGTGGGTATACATAACTGTAAAATTATTTGATAAATATAATGTAAGTAAAATAAACATAAAAAATTGATTTTGATAACATTTTTAAACCATACTAAAAAGAAATTAATTGGATTTTACACTTTGTTTTTTGCCTCATGATACAAGCTTAATTTTGAGATGTTTGTGAGTTTCAGTTAAGCATTCACTAATTGACACAGCAAGCACCAAACTTGAAGTATTTCTATGCTCAGTACAGTTGTTCACCTTGTTCTAGAAGGATATCTATTGTGTTGGGTGTTTTTATTGTTATAGTGAAAATTTCTCTAGTTACATCATGGGTTCAAAGAATGTGAGTGTAAAAAGCAGTGATGTCAAACTGAAACATATAATTTTGCTTGAGATACAGCATGAAAATATTTAAAAAAACGTGTAGAAGCTGTACAAGTAATGGATTTGGCAAGACAATATGAGTTTTCTTCATTGATTATATGCATAATATTGAAACAGAAATGCACTATATTGGGTATAACAGTAACCAAGTGATTTTTAAAAATATGGATTATGATAAGGAAAATATGGAATCAACCATGAGTTTTTAATTTTCCTTCCACATACAACTAAAACAATTTTATGAGATATTACTTACCAAATATCAGGCAAAATGGTGAACATAAACTAGAGATATAACAGAAAATAACATGTATCCAATATTTGTGCGTGTGACTATGTTTTGGATATCATTGTGTGAAGAAAACAGTTTTTCAATGAATAATGAATTTTGACAGAAATTATTTCCATTTTTTGTAATTTTGTTTTTAATAATTTATGTAGTTTACAATTCTGTATTTATTTTTAACAGGGAATTGTTATTTAAGGAAAAACATATATATATATAGGATGAAAATATATTTACTGATCATAAATGAAAAAGCTTACTATTCACTGATCATCCCACAATATTTTTCCCAAAATTTGGGTAAGTTGTGTGTGTTTATAAACATGCAGATTTTTATAAATATGAACATACATAACATTATCAGAAAACTAAAATCAGTTTGAAATTTACTGGTAGTTTTCAAACTTTTCCTCAATAATTATATCCGTAATTAAGCCTGCAAAGCCGAAGTATCTAAAATTCATGGAAATATTAGTTTACTTTGACTATTTTTGTAAATTCTAAAGCTTTTATACAGTTAGAAAATTATATTAAATGTACTTAGATTAAAGTCATCAAGTAATTTTTAGTTATATCTTAGTAGAAAATATTCCCATAATATATATATATATATATATATATATATATATATATATATATATATATATTGAGATAGTTGTTAACACCTCAAAAACATTTTCTGATATGTTGAAAAATACTTTTTAGCAATATTTTAATCAATTGGAAAATGGCAATATTTAGACGAACACTTCCTGCCAATATTATGTGAATCACTTTTGATATATATCCTATAGTATTTAGTTTGATAGGAGGTTTCTGCAGAAATTTTGTGTAATTATCTTAAAAATTTTATGCTAAGCAAATACCTATTTGAAGGTAAATATCTTAATGATGATATCACTTACATGTTATTAACTTGTGGAAAAAAAATTATTACATTGTTATTTGAAACTCATTCTGTATTCTCTCTTCCTTCAATTAGAAAAAATATTCACTAGGTTGTTAAGATTTAAATTTATTATTTTTCATCTCATTTCAATATGAGCTTCTTTCAGTATTATATTAAAAGTATAGTGTCTGAAATGTAATGAATTTCATGTGTTTTTCACAGTCTGTTAAAATACATCTCTTTAATTTTTCATCACAGGTGTTTGGGCTGAAAGAATCACAATATATCAACTGTTATTATTGCAAATTTAAATGAAAGAAGAGAGGAATTTTGACTTTCCATCAATAACAGAAATACATACTGAAAACATCATGTAAAAGTTGTGTGTCTATATTTTCAAAAGCATCACATTAAGAAAACCTATAATCTGTAACATGCCACTTTTTTGAAAGAATCTATTATATCAGTAATAATTAGAGGCACATCATGTATCTATGATTTTAGCATAGTTTGCTATATAGAGAAAATTACAAGGAAAAACCATATAGTTGTGAAGTTTGTGGCTCTCTTTAAACAAGTCCTGCTTGAGATGCCAAAATTAAATACAGGCTTGTGTGAAATATTCTTGTGATATTTGTGGATTTGCCTTTTCCAGAAAGTCACATTTGAGATGCAATATGCAAACACAGACTGGAGAGATACCATTTTATGAAAGTTGTGGATCTACATTTTTGAAGAGACATATGCAAACACATACTGGTGAAAAACCATATTCTTGTGAAGTTTGTGGATCTGCATTTTTTAGAAAAACACATTTGAAGAATCATATGCGAACACACACAGGTGAGAAGCCATATAATTGTGAAGTGTGTGGATCTGCATTTTCACATATTTCAACTTTGAAGTGTCATATGCGAAGACACACTGGAGAGAAACCATATTCTTGTAAAGTTTGTGGAACTGCTTTTTTTAGCAATACACATTTGAAGAGTCATTTGAGAAAACACACAGGTGAGAAACCATATTCTTGTAAAGTTTGTGGAACTGCATTTTTTATAAAGACACATTTGAAGAGTCATATGCGAACACATACAGGTGAGAAGCCATATAATTGTGAAGTGTGTGGATCTGCATTTTCGCACATGTCAACTTTGAAGTGTCATATGCGAAGACACACTGGAGAGAAACCATATTTTTGTAAAGTTTGTGGATCTGCATTTGTTAGCAATACACATTTGAAGAGTCATTTGGGAAAACACACAGGTGAGAAGCCATATAATTGTGAAGTTTGTGGATCTGCTTTTTTTAGCAATTCACATTTGAAGAGTCATATGCGAACACACACTGGAGAGAAACAACATTCTTGTGAAACGTGTGGATCTACATTTTCATACATGTCAGATGTGAAGCGCCATATGCGAACACACACTGGGGAGAAACCATATTCTTGTGAAGTTTGTGGATCTGCATTTCTTACCAAGCAAAATTTGAATAGACATATGCGAATACACACAGGTGAGAAACCATATACTTGTGAAGTTTGTGGATCTGCATTTTCGCAGATGTCAAATTTGAAGTCCCACAAACGAACACACACTGGCGAAAAACCATATTCTTGTGTAGTTTGTAGATCGGCATTTTCTAGGAAGGCACTTTTGACAAGTCATATGCAAAAACATACTGGTGAAAAGTCTCATAATTGTGAAGTTTGTGGATCTGGATTTTCGCAGTTGTCAGATTTGAAGTGTCATATGCGAACACACACTGGAGAGAAACCATATTCTTGTGAAGTCTGTAGATCTGCATTTTCGAATTCATCATCTTTGAAATATCATATGCAGACACACACTGGAGAGAAACCACATTCTTGTGAAGTTTGTGGATCTGCATTTATTAGAAAGACTCATTTGAAAATACATATGCGAACACACACTGGTGAGAAACCATATTCTTGTGAAGTTTGTGGATCTTCATTTACGAGGCAGGGATCTTTGAACAGACATATGCAAAAACATACTGTAGAAAAACTATATTCTTGTGATGTATGTGGACATGTGTTTTCAAGAAACTCAGATTTCAATCACCATATGCAATCACACAATAAAGAGAGACCACATTCTTGTTAAGTTTGTGGATCTAACTTTTCTAACAATGCCATATGTGAACACAGACATGAGAAGATTGAGAATTTTGTGAAGGTTTTGGATCTGTATCTTCCAACAATTTCAAATTTAGAGAAATTAATGTAGACTACATATAAACACAGTTAAACAAGAATATCTTCTTGTGATCTGAATTTCTACAACTATCATATTACAATCCGACATGTGCAAATGCTACCTGTTAGAAATGTGAATATAGTTTTTCCAACACTTTTCTGTCATGAAAAGGAATGTTTCTTTCAATCCAGCTTCATTGAAATTCAGCCACTTTTTCTAAATAATATTTAGGCAATGGTATATTTATTATATTAGACCACTTACACTTAAATGTTGACAATATCTGTTATTCCTAAGAACTTACTTAAACTCTACGTTGTTTAACTTTGGTGATTGTATTGGGTGTTATTCCAGATGATTTATATCATTAGTAGTTAAAGGCTTTAAAAATGCAATGTAAATTGACCATCAAATGAATAAGTACAGGAATTCAGTTTTTATTAATTTAATGGCCTTGAATACAAAATAATTTCCATTTTTGTATGTCTCTATGTTGTCAGAATAGATTTTGTTTATAAGTGGAGAGAATAATTTCTATTAGAATATTTTAGACATTTAAACAGTTTTAAGAAAAATACCATGAACATTTTACAATGTGTTCAGTTATTGCACTATTAAGCAAAGAGTAATTTACATTCATTGATTTCATGATATCTTGTGCCACTATGTTGCAAAAATAAATTCTCTGCTTCTAATCACATTGCATTTTATGAAAAAGAAAGTAATATTTCTTTTATAGCCTTAGGAAAGATCTTGATAAAACATAAGTTTAGAAGCAGCTTTTAAGCTGGCTTCCTTTGCCTAAATATGTTCTTGCTTTCCCTGATGGTTTTGCATTTTTGGTTCATTTGTGTAAATATATGGAACCTTTCAAGATATTTGCATGAATTTAGTAAAACGTTGAAAAAGAAGTGCTTTATTTGATAAAAAATAGACAAATAATCTTAAAAGTTCTTGCAATACATAGACTTAATGAATTTAATGTTAGCTTCAATGACTGTTTCAGTACTTGGTCTAAGATGTTGAAATGCCCTTATCAGATGATAAATTCTGGTAAGCTTAAAATAAATTGTGTTATACCACATTGACTGGCTTCCTGTTCAACTATACCTCATGTGTAATAGTCCAATGGATTCAGGTCTGTATATTTAGGAACTGATATGTTTGGGGTGACATAATTTTGTGTATTGTAACACAGTTTTCTGATATTGTTCTGGCCTCATGAAATAGGGCAGAGTCTTGTCAGTTGTGTTACAATGTAATTCCTGCATTAGAAAAATAAAAAATTGGTATACTATAGGTATGGATAATGATTTTCAGTCCAGAAATGGATAGTTCTCTTGCAGGGTCAGATACGTGGATAAGGAAAACAACAAAGATGAACAACAAAAGCCTTGATTA
The DNA here is from genome assembly GCA_037127315.1 of Ascarosepion bandense. NCBI lineage: Eukaryota > Metazoa > Mollusca > Cephalopoda > Sepiida > Sepiidae > Ascarosepion > Ascarosepion bandense. Next base: position 7,102,858 of record JBBBDQ010000328.1, on the reverse strand, counting down.
CAATTTAAAAGAAAATTAATATAATGTAAAAATGATGTTTGTATAGAAATGTGTTTTTCCTCATCTTGCCATTTCTTGTGAAGTTTGTGGATCTGCGTATTTAGCGAAGTCAACTTTGGAGTATTATATGCGAACACACACTGGAGAGAAACCATTTTCTTGTGAGGTTTGCGATTCTGCATTTTTGCAATTGTCAGATTTGAAATACCATATGCAAAGACACACCGGAGAGAAATATTTTTGTGAATTTTTTGAATCTGCATGTTTGCGGTTGTCATCTTTGAAATGTCAGATGCTAACACACACTTTTGTAAATTTTGTGGGTCAGCATTTTCAGCAAATTCATGTTTGGATTACCATATGCAAAACACACTGGAGAGAAACCAAATTCATGTAAACTTTAAGGATTTTCATTTTTGCAATGGCAAAATTTGAAATACCAAATGCGAACTCACACTGGAGAGAGACCATATACTTGTGAAGTTTGTGGATCTGCATTTTCAAGTAAACCATGTGTGAAGAGACATAAGCTAATAAACACTGGAGAGAAACCATATTTTTGGGAAGTTTGTGGATCTGCATTTTCACAATTGCTACCTGGCTTCCTGTTTGACTCTGTCTTATATGTAATAATCCAATAGATTCAGGTCTGGAGAGGTAGGAAATAATATTTTAAGGGAGGAAACATATATGGAGGTTGGAATTTATTCTTTGGTTCTGATCTTATAAAATGCTGCAGTGTTTTGTCAGGAGATGTACAGTCTTACTTTACTCACACTCTATTCAAGGTCTCACAACCCACCCCAATTTCTCCTCAAGGATATAGTGAAGAAAGGAGGTATAACAGTTTATTTTTTTTCAAAACTCCCTCCATGATCACAGTTGGTTGAACTATTGTGTAAATGTCTGTTGGAACAACCATAGAATCTACAGAATCCATCACTTGTTTGGTATTCATCAAAAAACTTCATTCACAGATTCATGTCAAGTTCAGTGGCTTTCAGCATTTTTATGAAATGAACATATTTCAATGAACAATGAACATTTTTCAATGAGTGCTTATAATAAATGTTGAATAAAGTAAAAAATATTCAATACCCAGAAAGAAATATTATTTCATAATGTCTCTAGCTCGTGATGGGACCAATAATTCAGTATATCACTCATATTTAGAAAATAAAATTTTGTTAAATTCATGATATGCATTTTTATTTACATTAAAATAATTAACATTTTTTCCCGAATAAGCAAAAACTTACTTTGGTACACTTTGTATTTTAATTGATGATTTGCTTTTTCATTCCTGACTAACAAAAGACTTTCTTTGTTGGTATTATTCATTGCTTATTTAGCAAGATTGTGTTAAAATATGTTTATTGACCAAGAGAAAAGTGAATTGGCTACCGACTGAAATGGCCAATGACAGGAGAGAAACTGAGAAAGAAAAGAAAGAAATTTATGTAAACTTCAGTTTTGTTATAAAAGCCTGCATGAAGCATTCACATATCAGAGAGAGTCATACAGAGACCCTGCTTCAGGGTTGAGTGACACATTATCCTATCCTATAACCAAGTGACTGATAATGCCATCATCACTGCAGCACACCAGCTAACAGTAACCAATATGTGTATGTATATAAATATATTATATATATGCATGTACATATATATATACTATATCTATATATGCATGTACATATACATATATATACATGTACTATATATATGCATGTACACATATATATATTTATATATACTATATCTATATATGCATGTACATATATATATATACTATATCTATATATGCATGTATATACATATATATATATATGCATGTACATATATATACTATATATATGCAGGTATATATATATATTTATATATACTATATATATTAGTAAATACATACACAAAAAAAATACTATGTATGTATATATAAATATACTATATATATATATGATATATGTATGTATGTGTATGTATATATATATATATATGAATGTATATATATAGCTTGTATGTATATGTATTATATATGTATGAATATATACATATATATATTATATGAATGAATAAATATAGCATGTATGTATATACATATATATGTATATACATATAAATATGTATAAATGTATATATACAAATAATATGTCTGCATGTCTATATAAATACTATGTATGTACATATAAAGATATACTATATATATATGAATGTATATATTATATATGTACCATGTACATACATATATCACATAAGTATGTATATATATATATATACATGTACTTATATATTATATGTATGTATATATATAAAATATATATGTATGTATATAAACTACATGTATGTATAAATATATTTACTGTATATGTATACGATATATATTTCTGTATATATATACGATGTATATGTATGTATAAATATATATATGTACTGTATATGTATATATACAATATATATGTATGTATAAATATATATATGTACTGTGTATGTATATATACAATATATATGTATAAATATATATATGTACTGTATATGTATATATACTATATATATATATGTATAAATATATATATGTGCTGTATATGTATATATACTATATATGTATGTATAAATATATATATATGTGCTGTATATGTATATATACTATATATGTATGTATAAATATATATATATGTGCTGTATATGTATATATACTATATATGTATGTATAAATATATATATGTGCTGTATATGTATATATACTATATATGTATGTATAAATATATGTGCTGTATATGTATATATACTATATATGTATGTATAAATATATGTGCTGTATATGTATATATACTATATATGTATGTATAAATATATATATGT